>JASAOP010002771.1:0-83794 GCA_030849055.1 Crithidia thermophila
ACAATTGAGATGGGTTGTATGAGAGCGTTGGACTATGTAGTTTTCCGTCGCGCTTCGGCGAAGAGTGGAGTGTGCGAGGGGCGAGGGCAATGAGGCCTTCTCACCGGCTCGTCACGTCGGCTTCGAAAACTTTCAGAGGATGAATTCTCTCTCTGCTTCTGCCTTTGATCTTTTTTTTTTTCTCTTTTCGCCATTTTCGTGTATTTAATTACAGCTGAACCTTAAGTAGCAAAAGTGAGAATGGCGAAAGTTCAAGTCTTCCAAGTTGGTGCCCTTCCCAGTGCCATTTACCGGGACCAACTATCTTTTTAAAAAATTCAGTTTCATCAGTACCAAAAAGATTTATAATATATGTATTGCATAAACCGAAAACAGGTAGGCACGTCGATACGTTGCTTCGAAGCGGATTGCTGATCGAAGCAAAATGCAATACGGGTGTTTCATTAAAAAAAAAAAACGCCAATGAGTGGGCAGTTTATTTTGCACGCTTCTCGTTTTAGTCTCACCGGCTACCTATCAATGCGCGATAGGTTAATGAGTGCGATACTACCAAAAAATTGCGCGCTCGTTGAGGTGAGATTGGTAGAGAGTACGATCACCAACACGCTGCTTCGGTAGCATTCTCGCGACTTTGTGTCCGCAGCCTGCTTTCTGAACTCACGCGCTTTGTTTTCTTGATGTCAAACTCTCTTTTTTTTCCTCGTCCTGCTCTTCACTGAATCGTCCGTATCGACTGCATTCTTAACTTCAAAAATACTCCTCCAAAGGAATCCTCTTTTCATCATGGGTAAGATTCACGGCTCCCTCGCCCGTGCGGGCAAGGTCAAGAACCAGACCCCCAAGGTCGCCAAGCAGGAGAAGCCGAAGCAGCCTCGTGGCCGCGCGCTGAAGCGCCTGAAGTACACGAAGCGCTTCCTGGCCAAGGCCGTGAAGGCCGGAGAGAAGGTGCACATGAACAAGCAGCCTCCGGGTAAGGCTGGTTAATGTGCAAGCATCCTGCGTCAAAGATTGTAGGAGATTCCATTTAGCTTTTATTTTCACTTGATTAAAACAACTATCAGAAATGTGAGCGAAAAGACGAAGCAGTGATACGTCATTGCTGCGGTTTGTTGTGTGGCGAGAACGCTACTCCACCCACAGAAATACCTGGGCTACCAAAAAACTGGCTTTTTTGAGGTTGAATCTGTCATCAAGACGTATTCTTTTACCCGACCGTTTTCTTTTTCTCTCTTTCTCTCTGTTGAAGGTCCAGATGAGGCATGTTTGCGTAATTAATTTGCCTCGGGCCTGGCAGAGAGCAAGAAGAACACGGGTGAGCGGAACAGTATCACGAGACGCAGAAAATGCTCCCGTGGCTCTTAGCCGCATCCTTTTCTCTCTCAGTCTTGACAAAAGCGAAGTCACTCAGTGCAAGTTATGTTCATGACTTTTCAGATCCTCCTCACTTCACAGTTGTGTCTCTTTCTCCTACGCGTGGTCAATAATCGATTGCGCTTTTCTTCCTGTTCTGCTGGTTTCTAAACAACCGCTTTGCCAATGCGTCTTACAACGTACGCACGGATTTTCTTTCGCATTCTGTGTCTCTCTTCCCATCGCGTGTGAGGAGCGCACTTTTTTTTTTTTTTGTGACTTTCTGAAATAACAGTACTGCAAGTCAAAACAAACAAACAAAAAAAATACGTTAGACAACCGTTTAACGTACTTTCACAAAATTCATTTTCTCTCCTGTCTTAGCTATAAGTGGGGGTCGTAGGGACGCAACGCTTGTTGTTGTTAATCTGCTCAAATCAAGCTGCACCTCCGTCCGCCCAATCATCGTTTGCTTGCAACATCGAAAGCGAAACACTAGCAATTCACTAATTTTTTGTTCTCTTTCAAAGGAGATTGCTGTCGGTGGCTATTTCCTATAGGTTGTGCGGTTTTAAAAGCAGGCAAAAAAAAAATAGGTAACATAGTTGATTTTCTTCTGTCATCATCATGGGGTGTCTCAACTCAAAGGCGGTCGCGGAGAAGCCCAAGGCCTCCGGTGGGACAGGCTCCGACCACCGTCATCAAAACAACGCAGGTAAGCATCAGGAAAAGGGTAAGGCTTCGGCCGCCAACGACGCGGCCCCCAAGGCTGCCGGCAATGCCGCCAAGGCGGAGAGCAAGGAGGAGCCCAAAGCTGGCGAGACAGACGCCGCCAAGGCGACGCAGGTGGCGGCGGAGCAGTTCCTGCGCTCCGTCATGGAAGGCGCCGAGCACTTCATCACGAGCCTGCCGGACACGCAGTCGGTGAAGCAGGTGATGATGCTGACCTTCACCAACTCCTGCGCTGAGGTGACGCGGACGAAGTTCCGCATGAAGCTCGACGCCATCACCACCCTCATTGCCTCCTTAGCCCGCCAGATGCAGCTGCCGCTCATGGAAGGCTCCGTCTCGCAAGTCGAGGAGCGCGCCATGGACGACGGCTTCTCCCGCATCCTGCTGGCGTGGTTCTCGAACAACCCGACCTACGCCAAGAAGATCCCCGTGGGGGCTGGGCAGGCAGTGCTGGACACGCTGTACATCCGCTACGTGGTTCGCAAGCCCGTGGCCTTCGAGGACATCCTAGCCTACCAGATCCGCTGGATTTCCGTCAACGAGGCCGCGTTTGAGCTCTTTAGCAAGTTCACGGACGGCAAGGAGCTGATGTCGACCGAGCAGCTAGGCAAATTCTTGCGCGAGACGCAGCACATAGAGGTGACGGACCGCCAGATTGTTGAGAAGTTCAAGTACCGCTTTGGCGGTGGCATCCACAAGTACAACTTCGGCAGCTACAACGGCAGCGTGCTCACCAACAACGCCGTCGACCCGTCGCGCACGTCGAATGTGTGGCAGGACATGACGCAGTCCTTCACGCACTACATCGTGTCCTGCGCCCGCATTGAGGCTGAGGAGGACCTCAAGCGCGCCGTGGCAGACGGAGCGCGGGCGCTGGTGCTGAACGTGAAGAAGGCGGCCGACAACAAACTGATGGTCGGCTCCTGCGAGTTCAAGGCCATCCTCGAGAGTGTGAAGAAGAACGGCTTCGTGACGAACACGTACCCGATCGTGCTCTGCCTCTCGCCGAACGCGCCGATGCCGATCGATGTGCAGGACGAGGTGGCGCAGCAGATCAACGAGACGCTCGAGTCGATGGTGGCGGAGGGCCTGATGTTCGAAGGGGCGATGATCAACGACCCCAAGTTCAGCCCTGGCGCGCTGCGCAAGAAGGTGCTGATCATGAGCTACCAGAGCCGTCTGAAGCCCTTCATCGGTTTCCTCGTGGCGGACATGAACAAGGAGGGCCTCGGCGTCCGCGTCACCGACGTCATGGAGGGCACGCCGGCGTCGAAGGGCGGCGTGCTGAAGGACGACTGGCTCACGCACATCAACGGGCAGCCTATCCAGAATAAGCAGCATCTGCGGGAGTGCCTGGCAAAGCTGAAGGTCGGCGACGAGTTCTCCGTGCGTCGCGAGAACCTGGACGAGATTAAGATTGTTGTAGGCGGCGCCATCGACCCGCAGGACTCGACGGCGTCCGCGGCGCTCTCTAGCATTACCTTCTTCAAGTACAGCGAGACCGCCGACCCGAAGCCGTGGGACACGGAACGCGTCCCCGCCGCTAGCCTCGCGACGACCAAGCTGACGCGCAAGGACCTCGTCACCCACTTCGCGTTCTGCACCATCAACTCGACCCAGATCCCCAAGGACGTGCCGGACCCGGAGGGCCTCGCGGCGAAGCTGGGCATCGAGTTCGTGGACGTCGACAACAGCGAGCGCTGCCTGTCGTGGTCGCGCGGCCGCTTCTGCGACAACGGCCGCTGCGGGTACATTCTGAAGACGGACGCCGACAAGGCCAAGTCGCCGGACCTGACGGTCAACATCATCGCCGGGCCGCGGCTGCTGAACTGCGCGCCGGTGTCCTCCGTCACGACGATGATGCACGGCAGCGGCACGGTGCGCGTCAGTGGGAGTCAGGTGACGTTCACGGACTGCAGTCAGGCGACCATTGCCGTCATCACGATGACCTTCGAGGTCAACGGGGCAGAGCGCTCCTTCACGTCGTCCTTCTGCCCCGGCCTGCTCCGCCCGGGCTACCGTGCGCTGCCAACCATCCCCAGTGGCGAGGAGCGGGCGGCGAAGCCGCAGGTTCACGGCGTGTACTGCTTCATCAAGTAGCGCAACTGCTGCGATACGCGATGCAACGTAAGGAGTGCTTTGCTTTGCCTCCATCGTTTTTTTTTTTTTGTCGTGTATACGAGGGTGTTGACGATTGGTTTTTTTTTTTCCGTACGTCTTCTCTATGGCAAACGTGTTTTTGGGTGCTTTCATGTATATGTGCAGTGTACGTGCACATCTTTGCCGACATGCAAGGAGGACGGGAACGTAATGGTAGTTGTCACAGTTTGTCAAAAACAAAAAAGCGGTTCAAAAACGGTTTTCTAGAGCGTGGTTGTATGCACGCGTTCTCTGGCGCTTGGCAACGTTCTTTCAAAACGATTTTTTCTTTTCATATTTATTTCTCTCTTTATCTCTGTACTAGCTTTTGTTGTCGATTGTTGGCAGCGTTGATGGAAAGACAGCTACTTAATGTTGATTCACTTGGCGTGTCTGCTCCTTTTGGTTTTTTTTTACCTTTCAAATCGTTCTTTTCGTTTGTCTTCGATCGTCCTTTTTTCCCCCCTTAACAAACAAAC
Organism: Crithidia thermophila; assembly: GCA_030849055.1. Lineage (NCBI taxonomy): Eukaryota > Euglenozoa > Kinetoplastea > Trypanosomatida > Trypanosomatidae > Crithidia > Crithidia thermophila. The sequence goes on from JASAOP010002771.1 coordinate 4,701, forward strand.
AAAAAAAAATAGTTAAAGAAAAACATGCGTCCACCTCTCTTTTTTTTTTTTTTACTCCTGTATGTCTGTACTTACGACGAATACATGTGGTGAAATATGCAGCTCGTTGGCCGCGTCGAGCATTGCTGGTGCACCTGCACCCTGATCGAAATGAATAGCCTCTTAAAGAAACCAGCCTTTAATGCTGCATGCTTTTTCGACGCCTACTGACGTTGACCAGAGTCAGCTAGTTGTCTTTTTTCATAACATAATAATAGGCTTTTTGGCGTTTCTTTTCTTTTTTTCTTTTTCGTCCTTGTTCTTCTTTTTTGACTTTATCATGTACTTTTTTCCTTCTCTTGTTTTTGTTTTCTTCTGTTGTGTTTTTACTGTGGGGGAGAGTGGTTGGAGCGCGATGGTGTTGAGAATTGTTTAGTCACAATCCATTGCGATTGCTTCTTTTTCAATCTTGAACGATTTTCTGAAAAAAAAAGGAAAAAACTTCCACTTTTTTTGTCCTTGGAGAGGTGCTCTTCTTGTAAAAGAAAAGGGGGTCTTTGTGATGCACTGCCCGCGGCGACATGTGTTGCCCTGTATCGATTTTTAACGTTACTGTTTGCGCAAATGAACATCAGAGCTTTATTTTTCTCCCTTTTTCTCTCTCTTATCTTTGTGCAGGCGAGTGTCGCATCGGAGTTGCTGAGGTGCTCGTGGTAGTGAAGCCGGCACGCAGCACGCTGAAAGAAAGCGCTAGGCGCACGCGTTTGCTGTTCTTGAAAAATGTGCCTACGAAAGAAAAAAGAGAGGGACTCTGGTAAAAAAAACTTTTTTTTCTCAACAGCGCTCTTGAGCCGCAAATTACTCAACATTACTAGAGTTGAGTCCTCTAATACGATGGTTGACTTTTCTTTCTCTTCCTCCTTCTCTGCTTCCCTTTTTGTGCTCGCGTGCGACACTTCACAACAAAACAAACAAAAAAAAAGCTTTTATCGCCACTGCGCGCCATTCAGAGGAGTTCCGCAAAACTCTGAGTAGAGGACGCGTGTTTTGGCAGACATTACACACGCAACTAGGAACGTTGAGTGAAAAAAGCAGAGCCTCTTAGAACGCTCTGGACCTACGCCGCACAGCTGCTAGTAGCCAGAAAAGAAAACATAACAAGCAACGTTCGCACCGTTTCCTCACCTTTTTGATTTGCGGACATGCTGCGCCGGACGTCGCGGAGGCTGCTGGGGTACACGGCGGTGAACCCAGACACGTCGCCGATGATCATGTACAGCCAGTACCACTGGCACTACAACCTTCCGCAGGGGATGGAGCGGCCGCACAGCGTCAACCGCTCGCTGCCGGCCCCGTTCCAGTCCCACCACAGCCTCGTCAACAAGTACCGCGGGGTGTGGATCGCCACGGAGATGCACCCCGCCTTCCTCGTCGGGCTGGAGCCGCAGCTGAAGAAGCTGCCGCACGGCCGCACGGTGCCCAAGACCCCTGTCGCCGAGGTCATCGCCGAGTACGAGAAGCTGAGCCCGCTGATCGACGACGAGACAGCCAGGGACGGGTGGCTGGCGAAGATCTTCCAGCACTGCGCCTTCCAGCGCAGCGGCACGGAGGCGATGGCGCTGTGGGACAAGTACTGTGCCCCGCGCTTCATGCAGGAGGGCAGCACGGCGAAGCCGCCTTTGCCGCTCGTGCAGGCGATTCTCTTTTGCTGTAGCAAGGCGGACCACGCGGGGTGGAAGCCGATCTTCACCAAGTGCCTCAAGGATGGCTGGAACTACACCCCGTCCTTTGATACCCCGCAGTGGAGCTACCTGCTGAAGAGCGTGGGTCGGCAGGAGGATGAGCAGGGGGTGCGGCTGGTGTTAGAGGAGATGGCGGACGTGCAGGCGGACCTGGACCGCGTCGAGGCGCGCTCGATCGTCTACGCCCTGAATGCGGTGAAGGACAAGGCCATTTACAACTACGTGAAGAAGTACCTCTTCTACTTTGGCGAGCGCAAGGTGAAGTTTCTGCGCATCGCGTACGGCGACCTGCGCGGCCACGGCGCCGAGAAGCTGCGCGTGCCGCTGAAGGAGAACGATGCGATGTTCTACCACGTCGCGTGGCACGCCAGCATCCGCCAGCCGCGGCAGTTCTCGCCGCGCCAGCTGTACTTTGACTATCAGCCGTCGCACCTCGGCGCCACGTCGCACAGCGCGAATGCGAAGGTGGAGGGGATTGTGAAGGACAAGATCGAGAAGTGGAAGGCGGAGGGGCTTCTGCCAGAGGACTACGTGCACGAGGACCGCGTGTATGACCGCACCGCGGCGTTTAAGAGCGTGCAGCGGCAGGAGAAGTGGAAGAAGGCGCCGAAGGTTGTCAAGAGCAAGCGTTTCGGCTACACAGAAGACTCGTAGGCTGTTCTTTGCCGTGCTGGCGTGCAACATCTCACGCACACGAGAGAGAGAGAGAGAGAGAGGAAAGATTCGGTATCTTTTTTTCCTTTTATCTCTCTTCCCTCCTTGGCCGGCAGCTTCGTAATTGGTGTGCTTTTGGGACTTTCTTTTCCTCTCTTCAATTGAACAAACTGGAAAGTAGGCTCAAGGTAACTGTGCTTGTTTGTCTAACACGTTTTATGTGGATCACAGATTTTTTTCTTTTTCGCCGCGCCTTGTGGGCATGGCGCTCTTCGTCTTTGGTTGTCATGTTGGTGGGGTTTTTGTGCCCGAAACTCGTGGGGAAGCGAAGTTTCGAGTGTTTTCCGTTTTGTTTTTTCGATGTTACGTGCCATACACTACCCTCGATTGTCTGTTTTTCTTTAATTGCTCGTGCAACACTTTCCCTTTTCCTTTAAAAATTGCCGTCACAAGTCGCAAGAATAAGTAAACAGAAAAAGCTGAAAGGACCTCTTCGATATCAATGTGCGTGAATAGGAGATTTATGTATTTTATTATATTTCTGGGACTGTAATTGCTGCAATCTACTCGTGGAGGATCTTTCCGCGTTGTTTTCGCGCCGCGTCGTGCGTGGTAGTAGTATCTCTGCTAGCAAAGCTGCTTTTTTACCCAAACAAGTCCGCAAAGTACAACCAGATCCATTAGTTTTACACTACTAATAATCAGAGTACCATAAGCGGATCTCTCGTCACCATCCTTCACCTCTTCCAAGACCTACCTTTTTTTTTCCCTTACTATCACCACCTACTCAATCACTACATCAAAAGGGTAAACTTTGTATTTTCGACTTCGAGCTCACCAAGCGCAATCTCTCAGATCGCATCGCTTCTAGAAACCGAACTTTTCGCCTTAAAAAATAAACACGGTGACGATCGTGTTCTCTCGACCGCAATTATTTAGTCCTCTCTTTTTTGATATACGCCGCGCAGAAATTCATTTCCAAATAAGATAAAATCTCTTGCAGTATGTTCAACGTGACTCGATTGTGGTGTTCCAACGCTCTGCACAACAGCACCCCGTTTGTGGATGGCGCACTGCAGCTCATGAAGCTCCACCTCGCCCACCGCAACGCCCGCGCCGACCACAACGCTGCGGCGTGCCAGGCCATCGAGCAGGAGTTCATGCGCGAGGTGGAGGTGTTCCGCCCGGCCTTCACCATGTCCGCCTCGCTCGAGGTGGCGCAGCAGTACTCAAAGAAGCTGTACAGCGCGCTCACGTACTTTGGCATGAAGGACGACCCCCTCATCCGGCAGCTGGACCTGCTGCTGGGGCGCAAGGAGATGCAGGAGGGGCGGCGGGGGTCCTTGCAGCAGCGCGGCTTTTTAAAGGGCGCCGTCTCCGCTGCGGGTCAGTCGGCGGCGAACCCGCTCACCACACTCGCGGAGCACGCGGAGACAACGCTGCCGTCGGAGCTGCCCCACGCGCCGAAGGTGGACCTCACCGCGCCGCGACGCCCTGGCGCGGTGCAGATTCAGCATCGCTATCGTGGGCACTGGGTGCTGCAGGAGCCTGAGATCGCCATCACACGCAACGAACGAAAGGAAGATCCTTGGTAAAGAGCTTTTTGCTCTCTCTTTCTTTCTTTTTCTTCTCTCTTTAGGAAAAAAAAAACGAAGAGTGTGGATCTCTCTGTCAGCATCTTCTTCTTTTTCTTTCACAGCGTTGAAGGGAATTTTACGACCCACCGTAATCTTATTATTGTTATTATTATTATCACAGATGTTCCCATTTACTGAATTGTCCGTAATGAGAATAAAAATTTACTAAGGATATATGGAAAATTAGTTGTTTAGGGGTTTGTCACGCTAACTTATGTGCGGCAGGATTTTCGCAAGCTGCGCGCAGCGATGCCAAGCAGCAGTAAAAGAACGGGAAACTCGTATTAATGCATAGTTCATCTTGTGTCGAACATGTGCCGCTTTCGTCAAAGATTTAAAAAAAAAAGGAGAAGCAAAGTAAAAATGTTCTTGTCTACACTTTGCAGTTTGTGCATTCGTTCCTCTCCTACTTCACCATTTTCATTCTTTTAAATCTTTCATCACACCACAAGAAAGCGTGGGAAATTATCCTTTTGCTCATTAACATATTAAAGAGAACAGGTTTCAAATGTCTTCCGCAGCGGCGTCCACCCCCTCCCCGGAAGTGATGCTCGTCCCACCTTTAATGACCTCCGGGTCCCGGTGTCCCCTTCCCTCCTCGCGGCTGACCAACTCCTACGCCGACATCGCCACAGCGCAGAGGGACACGCAGGACACCCTCACCGCCCACGATGCCGTCATCCACGCCGAGCTGGCACACGTGGAGTTCGGTGCCTGCTGTGTCATTCGCACCGGGGCCGTTGTGCGGCCCACCATTCGCGTCTACGTAAATCAGCCCATCGCCGCAGCGGAGGCGTGTGTGCGCATTGGGGCCTTTGTCTACCTTGGGCCGCGTGTTGTGTGCGAGGCAGCGGAGGTTGGGCAGCTCGTGCGGATGGACGAGGCGTGTGTGGTGTCAGCGGGCGTTCGCATTCCGGATGGGGTGTGGCTGCTACCGCGGACGTGGGTGCCGCCAGATGCCGTGTTGACTCCGTATACGGTGTACAGCGGTGTCCCGGCGAGTCCGGTGCAGAAGCAGAATGCGCGGGTGTACCAGCTGTTGCATCTCGAGTTTATGCGTGGACTTCGTGCTGCGTGGGTCGGCAGCTCACCAAATTGAACGCTGGTGCTGGCTCTGTGTTTCTGAAAGATGATGTAGGTGCTGTTTCTCTTTTTTTTTTCTCCTCTCTGCTCCTCACGTAGCGAAAGATATGTCCATCACTATCCCTAGGCAAGAGCATCGTGACTCGATCATAAATGCCACTTATTACATAAGAAAAAAGAGTTGACTTAATGTGTACCTCTTCTTTTAATTTGTTTTGGAATGAACACTGGCGACACTTTCACGTGCTCGAATTATCCCTTTGTCAGGAACGGGCGAACCTTTTGTTTGTTTGTTTCTGTGGCTCCCTCAACCGACTGCTTTTTAACTGCCCGACTTTCTCTTTCTCTCTCCTACATTCATGGCACTGTAAAACAATGACAACAACAACAAAAAAGATTTTACAAACTACACACGCGAGCTACTGCAGCAAAAACGAGACTTTTTCGTAGCCAATTGCCACGGTGGGGAATCGTCAAAATGTCGTCGACGGCCTCGCCCAATGCTGCTCTGATCGCGGAGATCAACGAGCTCAAGGTGAAGCTGGCGGAGAAGGAGGCGCTCTTGCAGCCGGAGGGTGTCGTGTCGAAGAAGTCCAAGAAGAAGAGTCAGGCAAACATGATCGAGACGGAGCCGGTGCAGGGCTGCCGCGACTTCCCGCCAGAGGAGATGCGGCTGCGCAACCACCTCTTCGGCGTTTTCCGCGAGACGGCGCGCCGCTTCGGCTTTGAGGAGTACGACGCGCCGGTGCTGGAGTCGGAGGAGCTGTACATCCGCAAGGCGGGGGAGGAGATCACGGAGCAGATGTTCAACTTCGTCACCAAGGGCGGGCACCGCGTGACGCTGCGGCCGGAGATGACGCCGTCGCTGGTGCGTCTGCAGCTGGCGAAAGGGCGCTCCCTGCTGCTGCCGGCGAAGTGGTTCTCCATCCCGCAGTGCTGGCGCTACGAGACGATCTCGCGTGGCCGGCGCCGCGAGCACTACCAGTGGAACATGGACATCGTCGGCGTGAAGAGCGTCGCGGCGGAGGTGGAGCTGATCTGCGCCGCCTGCGCCGCCATGGAGGCGCTCGGCCTCACCGCCCAGGACGTCGGTATCAAGGTGAACTCGCGCAAGCTGCTGCAGTGTGCCCTCATGGGCGCCGGCGTCCCCGACAACCTCTTCGCCCCGGTGTGCGTGGTGGTGGACAAGATGGAGAAGTTGCCAGAGGAGGAGATCCGCTGCGAGCTGCGCGACCTCGGCCTGGACGGGCAGCAGATTGACGACATCATCCGCACCCTCAACCTCAAGTCGATCGACGAGTTTGACAAGAGCGTGTACGACAAGAACGGGGCCCTGTCCGAGCTGGCGGACTTCTTCGCGCAGATCAAGACGTACGGCTACGGCGACTGGATCATCTTCGACGCGAGCGTGGTGCGCGGACTGGCGTACTACACCGGCATCGTCTTCGAGGCGTTCGATCGCAGCGGCGAGTTCCGCGCCATCTGCGGCGGTGGCCGCTACGACAACCTCTTCACCCTCTACGGCAGCCCGCAGCCGGTGTCCTGCGTCGGCTTCGGCTTCGGCGACTGTGTCATCGTGGAGCTGCTCAAGAAGAAGAAGCTGCTCGAGCCGATGGCGCACAAGGTGGACGACGTCGTCATCCCTTTCAGCGAGGACATGCGCGGGTACGCGCTCGGGGTGTTGAAGAAGCTGCGCGATCAGGGCCGCAGCGCGGACATCATCCTCGATGCGAAGAAGATGGCGCAGGCCTTCAGCTACGCCGACCGCATTGGCGCCGACCGCGCCGTGCTGATCGCGCCGGACGAGACGAAGGACGGGATGGTGCGCGTTAAGATGCTGCGGGAGGCCAAGGAGGGCGACGGCGACCGCGGCACGCTGGTGAAGTTGGAGGATCTGTGAAATCTGAGCGAGACACCTCGCAATCTCCTCTTTACATTTAAATTCTGAAAAGGTGTCTTTCTGCCGGGTCACTCCCACATTCACAACTGGGGGAAAGAAAAAAAAATAATAGTATGGCGCGCCGACGCTGTCTATGCACGCCCGTATGTCAGCACTTCGCTGAGCACGTTTCAATTTTGGTAGGGAAAGTGAGTTTAACGGATGCTTTATTTTTAACGTGTCATTACCGTAATAATATTACTGTTTTTTTTTCCTGTGGTCTGTTCTCGACTGGGTTTTTTGGACCCGTCTGTTTGTTTTTTATAGTTAAACAAGTATTACCTGAAGCAAAAATGGCACAGCTTTTGCTGCTTTCTACTTCCTCATGTCCATTTTCGTTGCGCCTCACTGCTGCATGCGCTTCACAAACTTTTTTGCACGATAGTGTGCACACGTAACTTCTTTACCCTTGTCCTTGTCCTCAGGGTATGCGTCGCCAAAAAACAACACATGAGAGAAATATGCTTTCAGAGTGCTAAGGATAGTTGGGCTTAAGACTTTTGCACTACTTTTTCTCCTTTCTTTCCGCGCAGCGAATGCTTAGATAGGCATTTTCTCATAAAAGTGCAATGTAAAGTTGCATTGATGAGTCTGTTTGCACTTCAACCCATTTCTTCATCTTGTCCGACTTCCTTTCTTTTTCTTTACTCAAATGAATAAACATTTTTTTCCCAGTGATTCTACATTGTGTAGTTTTCCTCTTTGTACTGCTTCTCTTTCTCTCTCTATTTTAGCGAAGCCACACTTTTTCCCCTCGCCACACCATGAGTGAGTACCAACTCGATGCCGGTCTGCTGACCGTCACGGATGTGTCCACCGTGAGCGGACCGATGCGCCGCGAGGAGGACCTGATGAGCTCGTGCTCCAACGCCCTCAAGGCCCTCCTTGGCGAGTTCGTGGACATGCCGACCGAAGTGAAGAAGAGCAAGTACGAGAGCGCGACGACGTTAGTGCAGCTGCCGCAGCCGGTCATGCAGCTTCCGCGCGAGAAGGCGCCGCCGCGGCCGAAGCCGCTGACGGCGTGGCAGAAGTTCGCGCTCAAGAAGGGCATCGACATCCACCGCAAGAAGACGAACAAGGTCTTCGACGAGGAGCGCCAGGAGTGGAAGGACAAGTGGGGCAAGCGTGCGCGCGAGGACCGCGACAAGTACGACTGGCTGCGGGAGGTGAAGCCCGGCTACGTGCCGGCGGAGGAGGGTGGCGACCCGTTCCTGGACGACCGCCGCGCCAAGCAGGCCCGCCTGGACAAGCAGAAGAAGAAGGAGGAGCACAACAAGCGCCGCTCCGAGCACCTGATGCAGGCGCAGGAGGAGGTGAAGCACCTCTCCGCCGCCGCGCGCAACTTAACCACCGCGTCGAACGGCAAGTTCGAGCAGGGCAAGAAGTTCAAGAAGAACACGAAGAAGATGGCGGCGTAAGTAAGAGAGAAGAAAAGACAAAAGGGGGGAGAGAGAAAAGATGGGAGGGGACGATGACGAGGATCAAGCAGAAGTTTTTGATGTTGCTGTGCCCTTTGACTGTTCGACCTTATTGTTCGCGTGCCCTCGCCGCTCCGCACGCAGCCCTTGTCTCTCTCCGCTTTTTGTTTGTTTGCCCTTTCCGCTTGTTTAATGGCGATTAATGCGATTATCTGTTAAGTGATTGGTTCATAAGAACAACATAATCATTACAACTCAACAAATAAAAAAAGAAGTGTGCTGCTTTTTTCCCTCTCGCTTTAACGGCGCTTTTCTTTGTTTGTTTGCATTGAAAGGCGCTTGAAGCTTGCGAAAGCTCAAGGAAGTGACAGTTTTGACTTGCCAGGAGCTGTCCACTTGGCATTTGCGATTTCATCGAAATAAGGTGTCCGACGCTAATGAGCATTTTGTGTAGCATCGATTAGCAAATTAAAGCTATTTATTTTTTTTGTTCTCGCGCAACGCCTTGCTTCTATAAATTTCTCTTTTTCCTCCGCGGTATTCGAATGCTTGCCCAATTTTTTTTTCTCTTTCTCTCCATTCCCTGTCCGATTTTTTTCTCTCTTTGACCGTTTTCTACGCACAACGGCGTGAACGCTGTGCTTAATCATGTTCGTTTCACTTTCCACATGCAAACGTCAGAAAGAAAAATCCGAAGTACTTATTCTCCTTAGAACGCAGCAGTAGTGTTCACCATCAGTTTTTGAGCTCCGTCAAACACACTTAATAAACACTAAAAAAAAAAATACTTAGCTTTCTTTAACATCAAAGTAAATACTGTCATTAGAAGCTCGAAAGGAGAAGCAACATAACTTTTTTTTGGAGTCATATTTTTGTACATTACAGCTGCGCGTCTTTCCTGTGTTAGCTTCAAGGATTACATATTAAACAAATAAAAATCTTCTGTTTTTCTTTTCAGCAGATTCAGCATCTGTCTCTCGTAGTGTTGCCCTCAACTGCTTTCTTTTTTTTCATTTTTTTTTTGTTAGTTGTGAAAGGGTAGCCAAGATGGGTCAGCACCACGGCTCTCAGCATCATTCGGAGCCTCCCCAAAGCGAGGCGAAGCGTCCACGCTCCGAGGACAGCGCAGCGGACGCCAGCTCCGCAGTAAAGCACGACCAGACTCCTCTCGCCAAGTCCGCGGAGATGTCCATTGTCAGACCTGTAGAAAACGCGCCGGTAGAGCCGTCCAACACCGTCGCAAACCCAATGGCACCACCTGTCATCGAGATCAGTCCTCCCCCGCCGTCAAAAACGAAGCAGCCGTCGCCAGCATCGTCGACCACGGCCGTGCCACCGGCTGTCGCCGCGGCGTCGGATTCTCCGCATCCGCATCATCCGCCCTCGCCGACGGAGGTAACACCCGTCATGTCGTTTCATTCCATGCCAGACGAGGCGGCACCGGCGCGCATACACCCGCCCCACACGCACCCCCCGCACAGCCACCCTCCGCTCAAGGGCACGCTGCCGCCACCACCAAGCCACAAGCCCACCGCCCACGCACCGGGCACCACCACTGCCGCCTCCGCGAAGACCTTTACGGAGAAGGAGATTCAAAGCATTCTCGCCGTCGACCCCGACCGCGTCATCGTCGTGATTCGCGACAACGTGTACGACGTCACGCACTTCGTGAACGACCACCCAGGCGGTCCTTCGGTGTTGCGCCGCAACAATGGCAAGGACGTGACCGACGCCTTTTACAGCATGCACGGCCCCAAGGCGGTAAAGCGGCTGCCGGAGTTTTTGATGGGCAAGTTCGTCACAACTGACCAACTGCTCTCGCCGACGTCGGCCAACCCCACCACGGCGTCGTCGTCGCACGACTTGTCCCTCGAGAGCATTCGCCGCGCCATTAAGGAGGATGCGAATCGGCTCATTCTCATCTTGTTTGGCGACGCGTACGACATTACGGCGATGCGCAACGAGCACCCGGGCGGGCTGCGCATCTTGCTCAACTACAACGCGAAGGAGTGCGGCGATGTCTTTATGCGCATCCACGGCCTGCGGGCGAAGAAGATGGTCCACCAGTACTACATGGGCCACGTTCCGGAGGCTGGCGACATGGAGTCGCCGCTGCGGCGCATGGCGGCATCAGAAAACGCCGCGAAGAGCCCAAGCAAGCACATGAATCCACGCGCCATGTCGACGCGTATACTGGAAAAGGAGCCGCTGAACGCGGCGAACACGATGGAGTGCTTCACTTTCTCGTGCCCCAAGCCGCTGCGGCTTACCCCTGGTGGCCACATCAAGCTCTTCAGCAACGTGCAGCGTGATGAGTGGCGCTTCTACACCCCCTTCGAGACCCAGGTCGCCAGCTTCAAGGTGTGCATCAAGCGGTACCCGAAAGGACGCACCTCCGTCTACCTGTGCGACCGCGCCGAGGGCGAGGAGGTGTTTTATGAGGGCCCTTTTGCGCCGTCCTGGCAGCTCGGGACGGACTTCTTTGTCCAAAACACGCCGGTGAATCGGCGTCACCTTCTTCTCCTTGCCGGTGGTACTGGCATGGCGCCAATGTACTCCATTCTGCGCCACGCCCTCACCACGCAGGCGGCGAGCGTCACTCTCGTTTGCTCTGTGCAGACGCCCGACGACCTCATGTTGGTCGACGAGCTGGACCAGCTGGCGGCGCGACACGCAAAGCCGCTGCCTGGGCAGCCGCACACGCTCCGCATCGCCGTCGCCTTCACACAGGTCTCCGAGGAGACGGCGTCGCCGCTGGAGCACACGGCGTTGGTGCGATGGGGACACCGCATTGACGAGAACTTTGTGCGGACACTGGATCTTCCGCCCACGCAGGCGGCGGTGCTGTGCGGACCACCGGCTTTCAATGACACACTCAGCGCGGTCGTGATGGCGGCAGGCGTTTGCACGTCGGAGCGTATCCACTCCCTGTAAGCTCTTACGTACTTTTTCTTTTTGCCTGTTTGTTTTGCTCTCGCAGCATCAAAATGTCGACAAGAGGTGGTCTTTTGCGATCTAAGGCGTGATTATAAAAAAAAAAAAAACAATCTCCCTTTTTCTTCAAACGCGGATGTACAGCATTTCTTCTTTTTTTTTTTTAGCACGTGACTCGCCGCGTCAGTAGGCTCTCCCTCTTTTTTTCTTTTTCACATCTATTTCAGATTAAAACGACTGTCTGGTGACAAGCAAACATTTTTATGCTTGTTGATAGGCGTTTTTGTGTTTTCTTCATTATCTCCCGCTCGGATTTTAAACATTTTTTTTCCTGTAAGTAGTTGCATTTACTTCTATTTCTTCTGTTCTTTTTTTTTTTCACAGGTATTTTTGTTTCTTCTTGGCTGTTTCTGGGATTCTTGTCGTTTTCTTTGCGCCATGTCATTTCGTTACTTTTCAATTTAAATAATTGCCTTTCAACACAATGTAATTGGTGAACAGTCGCTAATGAGTACAGCCAGCGTGGCAACACCGCTTTTTTCGTATCTTGCTCGTCTTTTTTCTCCGTACCTTCTTTGTACTTACGTCAATCAAATCAAAGAACAGTCGCGATACTCCTGTTTTCCTGAGCACCAAACTGCAACTAGCGTGATCGATGTTAAGGAGATTGTGTCCAGTTGTCGCTTTCGGTCTGAAGCACAAACCCACACACATACCTAATAATTTAAAGAGGTAATGTGTGATATGTCGCGTTGTTGCCAAGGCCACCACCTATTTTTGTTATGTTTTGGGCAACCAAGTTGCTCCTCCTTTTCCTTCGTCCGTGTTTGCGATGTAGTGTTTTTTCTCTATTTTTTTTCCCCCTTCCATCTCAGAGAGAGGTGGTAAGCAGCGGCGGCCGTGCTTTGCATTCTTTTTTCTGCTCTTCCTACCGTGCCCTATTTACGATTTTTCACACAGATACATAAAAAGAATTCAAAGAACATGAAGAACGAGCTCAGCAACGCAACCTGGTGGGTGTATTTTCTCAGTACATATAGCTTTTTCTTGTGTCCAAGTGGAGGAATGTGGAAAAATTATTACCATGTTGTAAGTGACAATGCGACGACTTACTTAGACGCAAAGCTCTTACGTTCACACTGTGGCTGAGTGAGCTTTGAATTAAAGCACATCGAAGCTGGAAAAAAAAAAAACGGGGAAAAAACGTGTCGTCTTTCTTTTGCTGGCAATTTTTCGAAAATATTCTTTTTCCCTTTCTCTCTTATTTTTCCTTCCTATTCGAAATTCATATTGTATTGCTTGCGACGAAACACTCACATCTTCTCCTGATGCTATTTCCTCATGTGCGCACATATCTCTCAACGACATGTACTGTATCACTATTGTGAATTATAAAAAGCGAACGTGCGTGAGTTCCGAATAGAAAGTTAGAAGGGAAGAGCAATCGAAAGAAAGAAGGGAATCTAGTAACGTTTGAAATAAGATCCCGCCATTTCACTTTTCATCTACATGCTCTTTCGCAACTTAATCCAACATACTTTTGTTCTCTCTATTCGCTACACTTAATATCCCCTGCGCTCTACCAGCAGCAGTATTCACGGAAGTTGCTACTCGTGTAGCCTTTCCAAACTCTATTGTTAGCTTTTATTTTCATTTCTTTTTAAAGGTAACTAGGTATCTGAAAAAGAAAACCCTTTTAATTAATTTTTTTTTGTCGAGCTATTTGACTGTTTCCCTCTTCAAATTCAATTGAGGGAACCGCTGCTGTATAATTTCTCGGCAGCGGGTCACTTACTCAAGCTGGTCAAGATCAGCTGATATATATATTTTTTCTCTCTCTTTTCTCCACAATTTCACTTTGAGTCACCGTTTTTTTTTTTTTTTAGAATTTTCTGCGCTCGTTTTCTTCCGTTGGACGCTGCCTGCGGACGTACCCAGAGTCATCGAGTTTGAAGAGGAGGCAGCTAAACTGATTTTTCTTGTTTTTCCTGATTTTTTTTTTAAGGTGTTTCAGCTGCTCCGTTCTATTCCCATTTGTAGTCTTTTTTCTTTTTCTTCACAGTCCCTCTTGGCGCGTAATTCATTACACGTTTTATCATCTTGTTGTTTAACGGCATTGCTTTGAATCGAAAGCTCTTCCCACAATCGGCCAACTGTCTTGCTCTCCCTGTCCACGAGTAGCTCTTGTACAGTATTGTTCACAACCGTTTCCGGCAAGACGTGCTTTTCATCTTTCTACTCCATTTTTTTTTTTTGCGTCTAGGGAAAACGAAGGGTACTTTTTGATTTACTCTGCGTCGTTACTATCACTTCCCTGTTTTGCTTTGTCTCACACTTCTTTTGCGGTCTTTCGCGCAACAGCTAAACTTGCATTTCCAAAAGCATTGCAACATTGACTTGAATATTTTTCTTTTGGCTGTTAAAAAAACGGTGTGCTATTCGAGTAGAAGGGCGCGTTAACAAAAAGAAAGAAAGAAAAGGGAAGAAAAAAGGTAACTTTATATATTCAAGCGGTTTTTTTTTTTGAAGAGTAAGTGAAACTGTTTTTTTTTTTTTAATCTGTGGTTTGCTTCGTCCAGTTTCCCCATCGTTTTCTTATTCTTCTCGATTTCAAGAGATACTAATAATTTGGAGATCAAATAGCAATTAAAAAGAACCTTTCTTCTACTATAACGTCGACGATTGTTTTCTGTTTCCTTTCTGTGTGTGTTTATCTGGTGAAGCAATCGTATTGCTACTGTGAGTACCATTACTTACTTTATACACTGTAATTCGTGGACCTGTTTGGCAAAACGCTTAATTTTTTTTTTCATAATTGCTGTTGCTGTTTTTCTTTTGTGCCTTTCGCAAGTTGTGCTAGTCTTTCTTCCCCTTTTTTCTTTTTTTTATGTTTTTTTTTCCTTTCTAAAATTTTTGAATATCTTTTACCTTTTGTGTTTTTTTTTTTAAATCTGCTGCTTCACTGCGTGACATTTATCTCATTTTTTGAACTGTTGTTTTTCCTTTTATAGTTATTTGCCTTTTTTTTTTCTTTCATTCACCTTACTTTCGCCGCGCGTTTGTACAATTTGCATTTAAAAAAGAATTGAAGGAGGCCAGAGAGAAGAAAAGTTGTCCCGGCTCTGTCTTACATATTCCCTTCTTTGTCGCGATTACAAGTAGGGCACTTGAATTCCCTTGACGCACTTTCTCAAACTGTTTTTTTTTTCTCTTCTTTCTTCGGTGAAAACACCACTTTTTTTTTCCACGTTACTGTGTTAGTTGGAGGTGTAATGGAGAGCGTACTCGACGCAACTTCGCCAAACTCTGGCGGGGCCACTCCGCGGCGCATTGTTAAGTCTCTTAAGCAGCCACTGGCGTGTGTGACGCAATTAGTGCCGCTGGACAGCGGCGAAAATAGCCGCCAGGCCCACCTGCTCACCCGCTTCCCGGGCACCAGTGTGCCCAGCGAGGCTTCGGTCAGCGAGGTGCGCAGCGAACTGTGCAGCGTCGCGTACGAGGAGCCAGGAGACGAATCCACCTCCTCCTTCTTCGACCCGCGGCGCATGCGACATGGCACAAAGGGCAACACGTCAATGAGCCGCAGCCGCGCCTCGCGCACGGTGAATGGGTCACGCAACCGGCCGCGGCGCAGTTTTCGCAGTGTCAGCAGCCGCGAGGTCGAGGAGAGCTTCTTGAGCTACAGCGACGAGCCCGTCTTCTACCAATGCGACTCCGAGGCCTCCTCCGGCTCCGCGGCGACGGAAGGGTCGAGTTACAGCATGTCCTACACCCACATCTCCGAGAGTGTGCCGAGCTGTAGCCTAACCGTTCTCGCCGACCCCTCCAAGTCCACCAGCACCGGATGGGCCAACCGCTTCCGCAAGCCAAACGGCAACGCAACGACGGCCACTACCAACAACAACAACACTGGCAACCTAAACGGCCCGTCTCGCAAGGGCTCCGGCAGCTTTGGCAGCATCTTTGGCGCCGGCGGCATTGACCCGTACAACGGCACGAGCCTCAACTCGCACACGGCGCAGCTGCACGGCCGTGACACCAACGCCTCCCAGCACACGGCGGCAGCACGGAACGCTGCAGCGGGCCACCGCAAGTCCGCTGTCGCCGCCGCCGCCGCCACCTTGTCCCCCCACAAGCCCCAACAAGAGTCGTACTCCTCCTTGAAGTCGCCTATCGAGTTCAAGAACACCATCAGCCCTTCTACGGAGCTGCCCGTGGCGCCGGACGACGGCCACGAGCTGCCGTCAGCGCAGGACACGACGGCGCTGCCGGACAGCATGGCCGCCGCCGCCGCCACCGCCGCCGACGCCAACGAGCAGCGGCAGAAGGTGCAGAACGTGAAGCTGCTGGAGCGCGTGGGGCGGGGCACTTTTGGCGACGTTTACCGCGCCGAAGATTGCGACACCGGCAACATCATCGCCGTGAAGGAGATCGTCGTCCCCCACGATTTCACCAAGGACGTGGAGAAGCAGCTGTCCGCGCTCGAGTCGGAGATTCGCGTGATGCGCCGGCTGCACCACCCGCACGTAGTCGCCTACCTCGGCGCGAACCGCGAGGGCAACTCGCTTCGCATCTACATGGAATTTGTTGGGGGTGGCACGGTGGGCAGCATGCTCGAGCGCGACGGCGCCTTCTCGGAGGAGAAGACGCGCAACTACACGGCGCAGCTGCTGGAGGGGCTGGAGTACCTGCACGACTCGCACATCCTGCACCGCGACCTGAAGGGCGACAACCTTTTTGTGACGGAGCAGGACCAGCTGAAGCTGGGCGACTTTGGGCAGAGCAAGGAACTCGCGGATACCCTCATCACGCAGTCGGTGCAGGGGACGCCGAGCTTCATGTCGCCGGAGATGATCGCGTGTTCCGGCTACTCCTTCGAGGCGGATGTCTGGTCGGTAGGGTGCTGCGTTATTCAGATGCTGACGGGCCGTCCACCCTTCTCCAACCTCGACAACCAGATGGCGGTCATGTTTGCCATCATCAGCTCCAAAATCGAAGATCAAATTCCGCAAGGCGTGTCGGAGGGCGCGAAGGACTTTATTCGCATGTGTACGAAGACGAACATTAAGGATCGCTGGTCCGCCACGCAGCTGCGCCAGCACCCGTGGCTGCTCGGCTCCGTCAAGGAGCCTACGGCCGTGACGTCGGGGGCCGCCGCGCTGACGGGTGCGGCGCTGGCCGCTGCTGCTGCCTCCACCTCCGCCACGTCGAAGGCGGGAGCAGGCGCGCGCAAGGCCGGAGGAGCGGCGGCGGCAGCGAAGCGAGCTAAAGAGTCCGGGGAGGCCCCTGGCAAGCCGCCGCGGTCGATCCTGCTGGACACCGCCGCGCTGGCGAAGACCGACGCCGCCGACGACGCGCGCAAGACGTCGGGCGAGGCGACGGACCAGTACTCGTACGAGGGCGACACCCCTGACAACGAGGCCGGCGGCAACACGAGCAGCAACCTCTCCTCCTCCAAAACGGAGAGCCCCGCCGCTGCTGCTGCGGCCGCGGACGGCCACCATGGCTCGCAGACGTCGCACGGGCACCACCGCAGCACCGGTGCGGCGGAGGCCTCGGCCAGCCCGCACATGTCCCCGTCCGCGCCATCCCAGCGCTCACCGGGTGGGCGACGGCCACCGCGGGGGCGGGGCGGCAGTAGCCACGGCGGCGGCCACAACGGTGGAGCCATCGCGAAGGACAAGGAGAAGTCCTCGTCGACAATCGCAGCCGGCGAGGCGAGCGCGAGCGAGGCGCAGGGCAAGTCCACCTCGCCGCCGCACACCGCATTGCAGAAGCCGCACCGACCAGCACACGCGCCGGGCGGCAGCTCGCCACGGCACCGGCCAACCCTGTCCTCCGGCAACGGTGAGACGGCGGCGGCAAAGAGGCGCTCGGGGTCGAGCAACCCGAGCAATAACAGCAACAACAATAACGCATCGCGCGGGGTCAACACACCTGTCACCACGCAAGCTGGGCCCGGCTTTGCGGCGGCGGGCAACCCACGTGCTGCGTCCCGCCACAACGGCTCTGCGCTGCAGCGCGGCATCAGTCCGGGGAATCAGACAAGTCGCGCCACGCCTAACGCCACTAACGCGCGGGCCCGTGCCCCAGCGACTTCCCGCCCAGGCTCGAACTTGCCTAGAAAGTGAGTGTGATACTCGTCTTGGACAATAAAAGCCTTCTTTTTTTTGCTAACGGTGCTGTTGCCAATAACGGCATGATTTAGTCAGTTTGTGTTTTGAATTTTTTGGTCTTTTTTTTTTTTTTAATCGTCTTATCAATTCTCTGTCGAGGTTGCTTCTGCGTTTTCTAGCTTGTTTTCGATACTTTTTAGGTGCTTTGCGTTTCTTTATCCTCTTCGAAAAGAAAAAAAGCTTTTTTTTTTTTTAGAGCTTATGAGTGCATTTTAAAAACTCTTTGCGTTTCTTTTTCTCTGGCATATATAATAAATTTTTGTCTTTGCTTTTTTTTTTCGAGCATGCTTGATATTACTGAACTTTTTTTTTTGTACGTGAATGCATGTCTTTGTGTATAGGATTTTCTTCTTTTTTTTTTTAACTTTCAGTGACTTCTTCTTGTTTTTGCGTTTTCGTTACTTTTTCGATATCTCAGTTGTTGTCGCTACCCACCTAACAGGAAACTGAGCAACAAATGTGTTTCGAAGGAGATTTAAAAGAATGCTTTCGTTCACTTTTCTCACATTATACGCCAACGTGCATTTCCCTCCGCTGCGTTTTTTGACCCTGCGTCAGCCGGGCCACGTAATCCACAGCTTAAAGCAAAGCGCGTTTTTTTTTTTCTCCTTTCAGTATCTTTCCATGCGTGCGCTTTCTCTTACAAATTTTAAACGTTGACTTTTACTTTCTTGTTTTATTTCATGTATGCACCTGCTTTCTCTTCTATCATTATTGATTTGGCACATTGTTTCTTTCTTCTTTGTTTCGTTTTCTCTTTCCCTAACAAGTACATTTCTTTAGAGCTTTGAAGCTTACTTTTTTTGTGTGTTTTTGGTATTCCTCCTTTAGAACTTTTTTTTTCACTGTAATTGTAACACCTGTAGTGCTGGGATCCCGGCACAAATGCTCTGATTGCAACTAGAGGTGCGTTGGGCTATTGTTCTGTTTCACAAACACGATGCATGCATTCAAAGAGGCGCCGTGGAGAAAAAAAAACGGCTTCAAATTGACAACGATGGCAAACAAGAGACTTTGAAGCGCTTTGCACTCATTTTTTCTTTTTAGTTAGCAAATGTGCCACTGTTCGTGGTGACGATCAGGAAGTTGAGTAGCAAGGGGCTCGCTCATTTCATTAGGACGTGCTCTTTGTATAAGCCTTTTTCCCTCTGTTCCTCTCGCGTTTGCTTTTTTCCCGGATCTCGCTTTGTAGCCTTCTCCTCGTAAAAGCGGTCACATATATATTCTCTTTTTCTTTTCCACCCTCAATACATGTTTTGCTCATATATATTATCCTAGAAACAGTGAAACGTAAATTTTAATTGTGTTGTGTCTTTTTTGCTTTCTGCTTTTTAAACTTGGAACTTCACAAACTCATTTTGCCGTCAACGCACTCTTTAAAAAAAAAAAAAGCCCTTTCACTGGAGTTTTTTTTTCCTTTTTTGTGAGCTTGCTTTCACTGCGCACAAGCCTTTTCTCAACCTCTACCTCTCTACCTCCCTCTCTCCCAAAGTAGAAATCGCTTTTATATGCTTTTTTTTTGTGTGTCTGTGTGTGTGTCTGGATGTATCTTTACCCGCTCTCAATTGCACTGCATGATTTACGGCGCAGTTTCGATACCTGAGGAAAAATAAGAAAACAGCGCTTTTTATTTTCTAAAAATTGAAGGTGCTGGAGTTTTTGTTACTATTGTTGTTAAAGCTGTAGGTTTTTTTTTCTATCTTTTCCGCTATTTTTTCTCTTTTTTTTTTGGTGTGGGAAGGATGGTGAAGAGGCTTATTCAACAACATGCTTGCAGCGTTCTGTGGTATCGGGCATGCATTGGAAGATGTTAGAAATTTTTAAGGGAAGTGATTTTTAATTCTATTTTTTCCCCCAGGATACATTCCTTTCTAAATTCCTCTTTTTTTCTCCCTCTTTCTTCACCTGATATTCATCCCGTTTCGATTGTTTTCTCATCTTTCACATATAGTCTTTTTGTTGACACTCTCCTTTTGCAGCCCCTCTTTAAATTGGATCCTTTCGTTTACTCTTTTTTTCCTGAAATATTTGCAGCTTTTGGGTTGAATGTTTGTTTCCTCTCTTTCTCTCTTTTTCATGAGAGTGAGGAAGAGGTTTTTCTTATTTTCTTTACCGATCGTAGCTCAGTATTGAACACGCAGTCTACGTTGTTGTGAGCTAATACTGCTGCTGCTCTCTGCAGTTTACAGCAGGAGCGGTTTCTCTTCGCGTTGTTTCCTAGTTCCTTTTCTTTTTATCTGGCTCTGCTGTAGTTGCTGTAAGTCGACTGCAAAAGAATTTTTTTTGTTGTTGTATTGCAGCCGTCAAGAGAAGATGCGTCTTTGCAATTGTTTGGTCTGTTTCATTTGTGAGCACCAGCTGCAAATTTCTGCTCGCTTTTTTTTTTTGTAATCTTTCATTGACTTAAAATTATCTTGTCTGGTTCTTTTTATTGTACTTAGCTTGGTCCCTTTTTTTCTTGGCTATTTTTCTTTGTGAGATCATTTCTTATTTTCAACCCACCTTTTTTTTTTTTTGAGAAGTTTTCATTAAAAAATCGCAGATTAGACGCACATGCGAAATAAAAGGTTTCAGTGTGTAGAGAAAAAAAGAAATTGACGTTGCTGCCAAAGCTCTCACAGTAGCTCAAGGACAACAGATGAACTCCAGCTTAAACAAGACGTTTTGCACCTCGCTGGATGTTGCATCTACACTAGAAAAAAGGCCAGCTCTTTTCTGTCGTCGTTTTGTTTTTGCTGATTTTTCGCTTATTTTTCAAATAATTTTGTGCTTTTTTCTCTTTTTTTCTTCGCTTCACCAATGTATCAGTGCGTTTCCGAATGAGTTACAAAAAAAAAAAGAGTTTGTTTCCGAGATGAATAGTAAAATGTAGTTATAAAGAGCAGCCAAAGAGAGCTACAGTTGAGTGCGTGCGCAACACAGACTTGTACGTTTCGGCTACAGCGTAGTGCGCTTCAACAAAAACGTGTGCAGTTAAAACGAAAAGCAAGATTTTTAGGCGCTTGCGAGCAAACTATTTCTCACTTTGTGGATGCAGTTTTGCTCGTGTGTAGTGAATAGATTGCTTGCATCTGCTTTAAGTGTTGCCTCGATTACGCCACCCGGCGTAAGCCTTAAACGGTCGGCAAAGATCTTGAGTCTCTCATACTGCGACTAGGTTTTTCTCCTAACGTTTCCAAAACTCATCTTGATTCCTATCTCTCATCTTCTCCTCCATCTTTCCTTTTCATCTTTCGTTTAAAATATGTTCCACAGTCGGAATACTTGCTCTGCTACTAACGTTAGCAGAGCAACATTTTTTTCTCTCACCGAGAAGTCGATCGCACGCACACACTCACAGCAACAGCAGCAACGTCATCAACATTGTCAGAAAAACAAAAAAACGAGAACACAGTATTTAGAAGATGGCCTCTAACGCGGAAAGCAACAATCACATTCATCTCAGCACCGCCTTCGAGATCGACATTGGGGCGCCGATCCTGTCCGACCGCGTCGCTGCCGGCCGCTTTCTGCGCAGCAGCACCGCGCGGGAGGCGACGCTGGCGCAGCACGGCGCCGTGCGGGCACCACCGCCGGCCATCTCGTTGGCGCTCGCGAGCAGCGGACAGCGGGTGATTATCCACAACAACAACAACAGTACCGCCGAAGCAAAGCGGTCGGCGAAGCGGGGCGAGGCGCAGGCGAGCACAGGGGCCTCCGTCGGCAAGCTTGAGGATGCGGCCTTGCAGACACTCAACTTCGGCAAGGCGCCGACCGCGTTGGCTGCTGGGCAGCTCCACAGCCCCGGCAGCACCGACGTCGCGGCCGGCTACGATGCTCTTCTCTTCGGTGCGGCCACGAGTCTGCTCGCCTACGACGTGGAGCGAAACAAGCAACTCTTCTACAAGGATGTCGAGGACGGCGTGCAGGCGGTGGTGTGTGGCCCCGTGATGAAGCCGACGGACAGCAGCAGCGCGGCCGAGGCGCCACCGCTCGCCGTGGTGGGCGGCAACTGCAGCATCTTCGGCTTCGACAGGGCCGGCGCGGAGCGCTACTGGACCGTGACGGGGGATCAGGTGACGGCGATGGCGCTGCTGCCGTGGACGGCGCTGCCCGCCTCGGACGCCTCCGCCCTGGCCCTCCTCGCCGCGTCGGAGGACTTTGAGATTCGCGCCTACGACGGCGAGGAGGCCGTGGCGACGATCCACGAGGTGGACAAGGTGCGGAAGCTGATCCCGCTGTGGCGGCCCGCGTCCGCAGCGGCGGCGGCGGACGACAGCGGCGCTCCGACCTCCTCATCCGCCGCTGCCGCGCTGCAGCCGTCCGGTGCGCAGGAGCGGGTGGGCCGCTTTGCGTATTTGCTCGACAACGGCACGGTCGGCGTGTACGACAAGAGTGAGCGGGTGTGGCGCGTGAAGGGGAAGTCGGCACCCGTCTCTGCCGCCTTCTGCGACGTGGACGGCGACGGCGTGGAGGAGCTTGTGGTGGGCTGGTCAAACGGTCGCGTGGAGGTGCGCACCGACCGCGGCGGCGGACTGGAGAAGGGCGGCGCGGTGCTCTTCCGCGACACCTACGCTGCTGGCGTGGCCGCCGTGTTGGCGGAGGACTATCGGCAGGACGGCACGCCGCTGCCGCTCGTGTGCACCGTCGATGGCACCGTGCGGGGGCTGCGGCTGCTGGAGACGCGGCGCGAGGAGGCGGCGGAGGTGCGTCAGCTGCAGGTGCTCGAGACGCTCGCCCAGGAGAAGGAGGAGCTCGCGGCGCAGCTGGCGAGTCTTGAGGAGCAGCTGGCCCGCCGCGCTGCCGGCGAGCCGGACACGACGCTGCCCGAGTCTGGGGTGGAGGTGCAGTGCCGGTGCACAGCCAACCCGGCCACCGGCATGGTGGACGTGCACGTGCAGGTGGGCGGCTCGGCGGCCGACCGCGGCGAGCTTGTCGTCCACAGCTGCCTGCTGCAGTGCGAGGCGTGGGGTGCGGCGGCGGAGCAGGACGCCATCGCCTTCAGCGCGGCCGAGCCGAGCACGCGGCTCACCTGCAGCTTTGCGCACGCGGACGATGCTCCGCTGCTGGTGAAGGCCGCCGTCGCGGTAGGGCCGCCCTTCGCAGAGAACTACCAGCTGCACGAGGTCGAGGTGCGCGTTCCACGCTTTGTCATGTACGCCCTACCCCACACCCTCCAGCAGCAGCAAGAGCAGCCGCAGATGTCGGGCGTGGCGTACGTGCCTCCCGCCGGCTACGTGGCGCTGCGGTGGCGCGAGCCGTTGAACCTCAGCGTCATGGAGGCGTGGCTGCGGGCGTCGTTCAGCGTGCCAGAGGACATGAGCCTGTCGGATGCCGCCGACCCGACGGCACCGTTGCTGCACCTCGAGATGATTCACGTCCGCGATGGCAGCAGCCTCGCTATCGAGGTGCGCAACGCCGCGACGGCCGAGGAGCAGCTGAGCAGCCTCGTCCTCCGCTCTGACCACATGGCCCCGTGCGCGGAGCTGGTCAGCGCCATGGCGGAGGAGCTGCAGGGGAAATGGACAGACGGGCAGAGCGAGCCAGCCGAGGTGCGCTGCGAGATCACATCCGAGCTGGAGCGGCTGCGCGCCACCCTGGCACGCATGGACGACTTCAACGAAGTGCGCATGAAGCTGACCACGGACATGGCGGATGCCGCGACCATTGTGAAGACGTTGCTGGGCCGCGCCGAGGATGCACGGCTGCTGGGGGACATGAGCGCCATGAAGAAGTCCTACGCCGCACTCTACGACGTGGACCAGGAGCTGCTGGGCGAAAACGCGAAGCGCATCAGCAATTTCGAGGAGCTCAAGGTGGCGCTGAAAGACGTGAAGACGGCGATTCAGCAGGCTGGCAAGCTGCGCATCGGGGCAGCGCGGACGCAGCTGATCGCGGACTGCCGCAACGCACTCAACGAAAACAAGGTGAACAGCCTTCTGGAGATCATTCGCACCGGCTCTGAGTGAGGCCAGAGGTGTCAACAGGTTTTTTTTTTTGTGTTGTTGTTATTGTGTATTCGTGTGTGTGTATACGTGTGTGTGTGTGTGTGTGTGTGTGTGTGTGTGAGGGGGTATATGGCTGTCTTTTGTTTCCCCCCCGTTTTTCCTTCATGTACAATCAATGTAGACAGAATCGATAGATTGTGCATCGACGTATGTGCCTATCCTGTGTTTTGTTTCCGTAGTGAGCAACACCTTCCAATGTTGATATATGTTTTTTTCTCTTTTGTCGCGCATTGCCGAATGCACAACACCTTTTTTTTCGATGTGCCTTTCATAGACCCTATAGTTGCTTCGTTTTCTCTTCTTATTGCATTCATTTCATACTATTACCAAAGCAAATAAAATAGAGTTTAATTGGATGTGAACTAACTCGATGAATTCTTGCTGCTGCTGCTCGAGCAAAAAGTGTGTCGTAGGTATTAAAAAAAAAACCTATGTTCGACGTTTCAACTTTAACGGAGAATGCTCACGTGTGGCGCAAACGAAAAGAGAAAAGCTACTGTTCTTTTTGCTTTTTTTAAAAAGAATTAATGGGCGTTGTTGATGTCACTCTTTCTCTTTTCCTTTGTCATCTCTTCTTGCTTGTCCGACTTGATCTTCATAAAAAAATGGTCTGCATTGTTTGAAGTAGTGTGGAACGTTTCATTCCTGGCGTAGCCGCGATAGCAACAAAACAAAAAGACAAAGTCGTAGCATCTATCTTTTTTAAAAGCTCACAATTGTTGTATTGTAGGCAACAACAAAACCATAACAACAACCGGGACGTCACGCTGAGCAGTTACAACCCAGAGAAAAAGTATCTTTGACCGCTTTTTCTTGTCCTTTTTCTTACAAGCTTCACTCTCAGCAGCTTTTTCTTCTTAGCTTTAGAATAGTTCTTCTACATATTATTAACCTTTCTAGGTATTGCCAAGCCTCTTTACCGTGGCTACTGTTCTCTGCTTTCCCCCGCGTAGTCTTCACTTTTCTCTCGTAGTATCAAAAAAAAGAAAGGACAAAGGAAAACATGTTCCGTCGCATCGCCTTCCCGAGCCTCGCGAGCGCATCCGTTGCGGTGCGCTTCAACCAAGGACTCACCTCCGCTGGCACGATCCCGAAGTCGGCCCCCGCAGCCGCCACCGCTGCCTCCTCCGGCCCGTACATGCCGGCCTACTCGGAGGTCAAGGGGACGACCGGGACGCCGGTGCTGGACCAGCTCATCGGCTACTACGTCAACATCCAGTCGCGCAAGATGTACTACAAGGACTTCCTGCGCATCGAGCACCAGGCCGTTCGCTGGGCCTTCGCCGACATCCGCAAAAACAGCGAGGCGCTGGCGCACGGCCTGCTGCAGACCGGCGTGCGTCCGGGCGACCGCGTGCTGGCCATCCAGCCCTGCAACTGCGAGACGTTTGTCATGCAGCTCGCCTGTGCCAAGATCGGCGCGCTGCTGTGCATTGTGCCGCATGAGGCGATCAGCGCGGACAAGCTGCGCTTTTACCTGAACGAGTTCCAGCCGAGACACCTGATCGCGCGTGAGTGGATCAACGTGCCGGAGGTGAAGCAGGGCGAGCTGGTGGAGCGCAACATGCACTTCTGGGACACCATCTACAACGTCATCCCGGAGCTGGGCCTCTCCTACCCGGGCCAGAAGTTCCAGTGGGTGCACTCGCAAGAGTTCTACTACCTCAAGAAGGTCATCATCACCGACCACAACATGAACCTGCTCGGTGTCACGCCGATGCGCAAGATGCTCGTGTGGGGCCCCTTCTCCTACTACGAGCAGCGGCTGCGGCGGCTGTCGGCGCTGCTGCACCCGGACGATCCGGTGCTGGCGCTCGAGGACCCGTACCCGGCCATGGAGGACAAGCTGCACATCACCTACTCCCACCGCAACTGCGTCAACGCCGGCTTCCTCTTCAGCCAG
This sequence comes from Crithidia thermophila, assembly GCA_030849055.1. Classification (NCBI taxonomy): domain Eukaryota; phylum Euglenozoa; class Kinetoplastea; order Trypanosomatida; family Trypanosomatidae; genus Crithidia; species Crithidia thermophila. The sequence continues at coordinate 30,153 of JASAOP010002771.1, forward strand.
CTCATGCACTTCAAGGCGGAGACGCGCTTTGGGGTGATGCCGAACCACCACACCGACCCTGTCGGCGCCATCGTTGCCCCGTACGCGGCGCTCACGTCCGGTGCCGTTCTGGTGCACATCCACTCCGACATGTTCACCGACGACCACGCCATCAACGGCATTGAGAAGCTGTGCGTGGAGGAGGTGGAGACGCTGCTGGGCCGCAAGGCTGACTTCGACCTGCTGCTGAAGCACGCCGGTAACTTCGACGCCGACCAGTTCGAGCACCTCCGCTCCGTCGTCCTCTTCGAGGATGGCGTCGAGGCGCCTGTGTCGGACGACTACCTGAAGAAGTTAGCCAAGGCCCTCAGCCTGGACGACGTGTACGTCTTCCGCGGCCCGATAGAGACGTGCTTCATGCTGACGTGGCGCACGCTCAAGAAGGGCCCGCAGGGGATGGTGCCGCACGCGGAGGCCAAGGTCGTCGGCGACCGCGGCACCGGCGACGCGAAGGTGCTGGCGGCCGGCACGCGCGGCAACCTGCGGGTGAAAGGGCCCCACGTGACGGCGGGCTACTACAACAATGCCGGTCTCATGACGGAGATGGTGGATGAGCACGGTTTCGCCAGCACGAGCCGTGAGGCCTCCATGGACGAGAAGGGTAACATTGCCCTGCAGGCTGCTCAGGTGTACTAAAGTTGCTCGTGTGACTCAAGTGCTCTTTTTTTTTTTTTGATTTGTTTGTTTGTTTTACGTTGAGGTTGTTTGCAGTTGAAGTTTTGCGCATCTGCTACGGTGAAGTCTGTTTTACTTGTTTTTTTTTTCTCAATGGCTTTGTGGTTTCTGAGAGGGGTACACCACCTTGTCATCACTTCTTCTTTTTTTTTCTAGTAGTAGTATCAAAGATGCGTCTTGTGTAGGAAAATTGTATAGTCGAAATGAGGGAAGGGAACCAAATGCAAATTGCTTTTTTTTTTGCGTTTGGTGTTTGTTGCTGCAAGGTATTGCTTGCCTTTTCTTGATTAAATTCTCTATGGTTTGTTTGGTTGCTTCATCAGTTGTCTTGGTGTGATTACAATGTTTTTTTTTTTTTTGTTCTTCGTTTGTGCACTCTCTTTTTCTCGCCTTCTGGATTTCTTCCTAGAGACTAAAGTTAAGCGGCTATCGATGCGAAACGACTGAGATTGATTTTTTCTTTTTTGTTGTCTGGTGTTTACCGATGCGGATGCTTCTCGTTTTTTTAGTAAAGCCTTTGAGGTTTCTACGCCCACACACTAAAGAGAAAAAGAAAAAGAGACCCTCATGCGAGGCATGCATGTCAGCAGGTATGCGATAAAAAAGGGAAGAAAAGAAAAAAACAAAGCACTTTTCCTTCGCCATGGTTGCTGCACAGCGCAATCAATAATAATGGGTTGCTCGTCGTGTGCTCAATGTTGATCTCCTTTTTGATTTCGAAAACATTAGCGAATAAAAGTCAAAAAAATGCCCTCACAATGCATTTTTTTTCGCTTTAACGCCGCTGTGTATTAGGCGATCGAAAACACACAGATTAACGGCGGGCTTAGTTGTGTGACGAATGAAAATAGGTTACACACACGCTGAATGTCGCTTTTCATGTTTGTAAATTGCTTACATCATCCTTCTCTAATTATTCCCCCACCCACATTTTCTCTCTCGCCTCCCATTTATTTCTATTCGTTTTCTTTATTTTTTGTTCGTTGCGAAGTACTTCACTTCCTATATATATTTTTTTCGAATTGTCTCGTGACGCAGCGCGGTGCTTGCCGAAGCAACCTGAAAACGAAAAGAAAAAAAAAACAGGATCGTATTGTTGCTGTTGCTGTTTCCCAACCGTTTACGCTCTGCTGCAGCCAGATGGCCAAGTCAAAGAAAGAGAAGAAAATGGCACGCAAGGAGCGTGAGGAGCAGCTGAAGAGCATCAGCCAGCGCATCCAAGACAAGCTCCTGCTGGAGGAAGTGGCAGCGGCGGAGGGGAAAATTGAGGAGGTCACCTACACTTTGCCTCCGGCCCCAGCTCTCCTCACTGAAAATGACCAGACAACACCAGAAGGGGACGAGGAAGCGTCCAGCGCCACGGACGCTGCTCCGCCGCCGGAAACGGACGCGACTGCACCCTCTTCTGGTGCTGCAGCGACGGGAGCCGCAACGCCAGGCAACGGGGCAGCCAACGAGGAGGATGGCGACCGCGTCGTGCTGCCGTCCCTCAACGACGACGCCCGGAAGTCGCGCAGCCGCGCCACCTCCGCCCTGGCCGGTCGCAAGCACCACAAGATGACGTGGGAGGAACTCAAGGTGCGCGCTGCTGAGCAGTTCGGCACGGCGGCCACCGAAGTAGTCAGCGAGCACGACGGCAACGCCGTGGACCCGCTCTTCACCGTCCGGCTGAAGGTGGAGCCGCACACGGTGCCCGTCCCGCACCACTGGAAGCTGCAGCGCACCTTTCTCTCCCGCCAGGCCGACCGCGAGGAGGCGGTCGGCATCGTGCCTGCCGAGGTCGCCGCCCTCGGCATCGAGAAGATCCGCGCCACAAAGGACAAGAAGGCGAACCCGAATCGGACGGCCTTCATTTCGTGCTTCATGACAGGCACGCCGCTGCAGCACAAGACCTACAACGTCGACCTCAGCGAGACGGGTGACTGCTTCTACGAGGGGAAGTGGCGGGCGAAGACGCACCACACACCCGGCGTGCTGTCGAGGCGGCTGCGCCAGGCGCTGGGCATCGGCTCCACTGCTCCGCCGCCGTGGCTGTACAGCATGCAGGCGATGCGCCGTCTGCCGCCGGCCTACCCGGACATCCGCATTCCCGGCCTGAACGCGCCGATTCCGGCTGGCGGGCAGTGGGGCCAGGGCGAGGGGCAGTGGGGCGAGCCGCCGCGAGGCGACAAGAACGCGTTTCTCTTCCCGGGGTTGCGGGACGAGGGCACGGCGGCTGGCGCGGCGCAGGCGGAGGTGCGATGGGGCACGGTGCCCCCACTGGCGACGACGGAGGCCGACAGCGGAGTTGCCGCCGCGAGCTCTCGGGCTGGCACGACGCCGTCGCCTACGCCGGTGGCGGCCGCCTCCCCTCGCCCGGCGTCGCCGTCGGCGAGTCGACCGAACATCACCCCTGTGCCCTTCCAGCCGCAGGCGTACGTGTCGCAGCAGGCCATGCCCGCAGCCCGCGTGACGCCGCAGGAGTACGTGCACGTGCAGGACAACACCGCCAACTCGACGGTGGCGGTCGGGTACATGATGATGCCGAAGGACGGCGTTCAGCAGCAGCAGCACCAACAGCAGCAGCAGGGAGGTGGTGTTTATCCTTCGGGGAATGTGCGCCCGCCCCCTTCGCATGCGCGTCAGTGAGCACACACACACAAATGAAGGTTCTTGACGGGGGTAGAGCAGAAGCGTGTGCGACGCTGAACGCTGGGACACCATCTGCTTTCATTTGTTGCTCCTGTGACAGCGTTAATGCTTTGACTCCTTTCTTTTTTCGTTTTTTTTGGGGGTGGATTGTGAATGGTCGTGTGGTTGGTGTAACTGATGTGTTGCGGTGCTCTTGGCGTTGGAAAATGCTTCTTTTTTTTTTTATCAGCTCTAAATTGATAAGAACCAGAATTCTGAAAAAAAAAAATGTAGTATTAAAAAATAATATAAACTGCCAACTCTGCCACAAAAAAAAGTATTTAGAGACAGCATTTTCGTCTTTGTCAATTTTTTATTTTATTTTTTGGTTTGCTGCCTTAACACCATTTTACTTTGCTGAGTAATTGGCACCACAGCTAAATAATAATTATAATTATTATCATAATAGTAATTATCTTATCGCTTTTTTCCTCGCTCCGGTTTCTTGCTTCACTCCTCTGGCATAACGTTTGTGCTATTTTTTGCGCACACACCCACACCCACACACACGCACATTATTTTCCCTAATTTTTTTTCTTGTCGAAGTGAAGCTTCCGAAATACACGAACCCAAACAACCACACTCACACTCATACTCCCTTTTTTTTTTTCTATTCCCACCATGTCGGCCGACAAGGACATCTACACGTTCCAGTATGGCGAGCTCAAGAAGGGCCAGGTGTACGCCCTCGCCATGGCCAAGGTCACCGAGAACTTCGTCCGCGCCAACTTCCACGACTCACCCAACTACGAGAAGCTGCTCATCTCCATCTTCGACCACCTGACGCGCGACCCGTCGATGGACGACAAGATGCTGCACGGCCTCGAGCTGGCCCTCATGGCGCGCCAGAACGCCGTGCTGAAGGAGGAGCGTGACAACGACAAGGACCGCAAGAAGTTCGTCTTTGAGAACCGTGCAAAAGGTCGCGACATCAACGACGACAGCGAGAGCGAGGACGAGAGCGCCGCACTGACGGAGGAGCAGCTGGCGGAGCGCCAGAAGAAGCAGGAGGAGGAGGAGAAACGTAAGGAGGCGGAGCAGCTCGAGGCACAGGAGCGCTTCCAGGCAATGCTGCGCCGCAAGGAGGAGAATGAAGAGCGACTCAAGAACCAGGCGCGAAAGGTCGACGTCGCCGCCTTCGAAAAGCAGCTGCAGAGCCGCGGTGCCGTGCTGCTCAACGACAGCCTCGGCAACAAGAAGAAGGGCGGCAAGGGCGGCGCCAAGCCTGGGCAGCTGTCGGCCGAAGACGCGGCGAAGATGAAGGACGAGGTCGCCCTCGTAATGAAGGAAAAGGCGCGGCTGGAGGAAGTGCTGCACACGAGCGACGAGGAGCTGCCGGCAGCGCTGGAGGCGGCGAAGAAGTCGCTGGCCGAGTACGAGCAGAAGGCCGCCGCCCTGGGCGAGCAGCCGGCTCCGACGAAGGAGATGACGAAGGGCGAGGTGACGCAGCTTCAGCAGAAGCTGACGAAGCAGACGATGGACAAGAACCGCCTGGCGCTGCAGCTGAAGGCGATGGAGCCGAACGAGGTGCGGGACGAGCTCGTGGCGGTGCTTGAGAAGCGCGACGTGCTCGCCGTCAAGGTGGAGCGCGCCGAAAACGCGTAATCAGTTTCGCTTTTTTTTTCTGTGTCCGTTTTTTTCTTTTTTTTTGTACCGTTTGGCGTCTTACATATTCCCTTCTTTTGTCATGTTTACCTGTTGAAGGGTTTTCTTTTTGCCCTCTCGCTGTGACTGTGTGTTTGAGATGCTTACAGTCACATTGTGACTTCGTGGACAGCATATCGATTGGCGCATTGTGCTTCTGTTTTTTTGGCGCCAAGGTTTGTTAATAACTAACTTTTTGAGTACAATTACTGTTGTTCACTGCAACAAGTGCATGGGAACTCAAAATGAATTGATAAGTGTAAATGAAGCAGAAGTGAATTAACTGATTCAGAGCCTTTGCAAAAAGGCGCTGGTGAGCAACAGCTGCCGCAACGCTTCGCAGAAGTCTTCTTAGGTTTTCCTCACAAAGCGAAAAAAATTTTCTTCCCTAAAAAGAGGATAAATGAATTTTTTTTTTTTGTGTGTGTGTTTAGGTTCTACGATCGCCTGCGTTGCATCCGTCTTACTAAGTATGTAATACTGACCTCCTTTTTTCGGGAGTGGCAGAAAAAAGCGGAACAAGTAGTGACCTCTTTTTCGGAAACTCGATCCATGCAAGCGACCTCTCTCCACCTTTCCTCCTGGTTCCTCCTCTCCTATTTTTCCTGCTTTTTTACGATTTTCCAAACTCATTCAGCACGATCCTTTTAAAACAAAGGTAGTGTCAGTTTCTTTCTCATTTTCTACAGTTTTTTTTTTCACGAGAAGAATTCGTTTGTAAGCGCAAAAGCGATTCGGCGCTGTGAGTCGCGCCTACCATACATTCAATTTTATCCTCAACTGTTGCTTTTACGTTACTACGTTGCAAGCGATCAAACCACGCTCTTCACCACAATTCGCATAGCTCTTATTTTCTCTTTTTCGGCTTCTGTTCTGCGGTGAGCGCGTCCTACAGTTTCTTCTTTTTCAATTCTTTTCTCTCCCGCTTGAGTTGTCGTTTAAATTCTGTATCTGCACTTGTTTATCTCTTTTTTTTTTTTGCTGACGTGAGCTTTCACTGCAGCTTATTATTTTTTCTTTGTTGCATTTTTTTTTTTACTCACTCAAACAGCTTTTTCTTGTCAAAAAAAGCGCGGTTTACTTTCTGGGGTGAACTTATTAGCAAAGAAGGTCATAATCTTTTCAGAACTTTGCATTTCAAAGTTTTCCCGCACAATTTGATCAGTTGGAGAAGCTAATTAACTTATTTGTTTTACTACGCAAAGCACACCTGTTTGATTTATCACGCTTGTTTGTGTGTGCTAGCTGCGCTGCTGCCACTGGTGGAGAGTGATCGTTGCATTCCCATTGATTCTTCTTGCTATTGCGAATTTACCGAGCTTTACCTCTTCAAGCTTTCGCACCAAGTCTATTTTTTTTTCTTCGCAAACTTCAAAAATCTGACGTGCATTTCATTCCTTTCGCAAGATGACGGTCGCGTACATCGTGTGGTCGGTGATCTTCTTCGTGCTGGCCCTCGGGGCCAGCATTGCTGCCTACTACTACTACACCAAGCAGTCCATCAAGTACATCCCTGTCATGTGCGCCATCTGGCACGTCATAGCCATGTACATGTGCGTGCTGCCTTTTCCGCTGCTCGTGCTCGACGTGGACGCCTCACTGGCCGCCAAGACGGACCCGCACCAGAAGCAAGGCTGGATGCGGTACATCTGGATCACCATCTTTGCCGGCACGTACTTCTGTGCCTGGATTTCGCTGCCCGTCTGCCAGATGTACACCGAGGTCGGCGAGTTTAGCGTCAAAGCGCGCATCATGCACTCCATCAAGCTCAACCTTATCCTGTACGCCGTCATCATCGTGGTGGTGGTGGCGGCACTGGTCTACTTCGTCATCATCACGAACTCCTACGGCTCGATGGCGAACGTTCTGAAGGTGGTCATCTCGTTGGCCAACGCGTGGGGTCTGCTCATCCTCACTCTCTTCATGCCAGCAGGGCTGGTCGGGGTGCCGCGGATGCTGTGGCGCTACGCGGACCCGAAGCGTCTGCTGCGCAAGAATTTGTACGAGGCGACAGACATTCAGGAGGACCTCGACCTTGCCGCCATGGACCTCGCCGCGATCAAGGCGGAGCTGATCGCGATCGATCCGCAGGTCTCCGACGAGAACCGTCCGCACCTCGCGTCGATGCTGGAGCTGATCTCGAAGGCGGACCGCGAAGTGCCGATGTACCACCTTGCTGCCCTCCGCGTAAAGGCGACGCCGTCGACGGACCGCAACGATGTTTCGCTGCAGCATCTGATCGAGCTGAACGCGCGGCTGAAGAAGGCCATCAAGGTGGTAAACCGCACCAACTACCGCTGGACCTCGACGGTGCACAAGTGCGACTCGCTTGATCAGATTGTGCGTGGTGTGAAGGGCACAAACAACCGCCTCAAGAAAATCTGGTTCCCGATCCGCAAGTACGTGTACTACACCGGCTGCTTCGTGTGCACGGTGCTGACGCTCTTCATCCTGTGGAGTGAGCTGACGATGCCGCTGCGCGACTGGGCCCGCCGCCCCCTCGGCGTAATCGAGCTGATCATGACCAGCTCCGTCCACCTGCCGGGCTCGATCGTCTTTCTCTTCTACATGGCCTACTGCGCCTACTGGGCCGCCTTTCAGTTCAAGGTCTTCGACGTCTACGTCATCTACCCCAGCATCGCCGACAACGCCTCGCTCTGCTTCAACGAGACGTTTCTCGTGCGTCTCCTCATGCCGCTGTGCTACAACTTCCTCCTCATCTCCGGCCTGTCCTCCACGGCGGAGGCGACGCCGGTGGACGTCGCGTACGGGCACGTCTACCGCAGCAACATGGACATCGGCCTCCTCTTCGGCTCCTACGTGAACAAGCTGCTACCGCTCATGATCCCCTTCATCGCCATTATCGTCTTCTTCCAGCTCACGCAGCAGGTGCTGGCCCTCGTCGGGGTGGAAATTCACAACCCGAACAACATCGAGAATCCCGCGGTGCGGCAGCGCATCGTGGACGGGCGGAAGCTGGTAGAGGCGGAGCTCGGCTACCAGTTGGCGTCGCCCTTCCTGCCGGGCGAGATCGGGGCGGAGAGTGAGTCGCCCAGCGTGTCCCCAAGCACGACGCGCCGCCGCGAGGACGCCGTGGAGGACTCTGAGTCGAAGCGCGGCCAGCGCTACCGCGACTACCTCAACAAGAAGCGCGAGGACGACTCCGCCGCGCATGGCGAGGCTCCATAAGAACACGATTGATCAAAAAAAGAAAAAAAGCAAGCAATTTTCTTTGTTATTGCGTCTTTTTTTGTTTTGTTTTCTGGATTGCATTCATGTGTGAATGGCTTAGCCTGATCGTAGTTGCGAGCTTGCTTCGTTGAAGCATTGAGGAAAGCAAGCACGACGAGTGGCAAAAGTTGAACAATTTTTTTTCGATGCGCCACGATGGAATGCTCTCATGACATCGGTGACAGAAGGAGTGTGGGCATTGGTTTGGTGGTGCTCAGACATTTAAGCGGTTATTGCCACTCCTTTATTTTTATTTATCGGTTTCGGACGAGATTTTTTTTAACGGTGTGCGGCACTAAAATAAAAATGCAAAAAAAGGAGGGAGCAGCTGTGGCGCACGTCAACACTTCTGACCTTCCCGTGTTTTTTTTTTGTTTATAGCAGAGAGATTGGCACTGCTTAAAAAACCTTTGGGTTTTTTTTTTGCATACCTTTTACTTTCTTTTCTTTAAAAGAAAAAAGATTTTTGTGCTTCCGCTGCTGTTGTTCTCGATAGACGTCTCTGCAGCACTCCCTCGTCACCCAAAAAAGAAAGATCAGTGGGTTTTTTTTTTGCTGTTTTAAACTTTATCGTACATGTTGCAGAGGCGATCCGAATAAAAAGCAATCGCAATCCTTTCCTTTTAACTGCGCGCCTGCTCTCTGTGTCTTTCTGTGGCCGCATACGGCGTCAGCTTTTTCACTTTCTTAACTAGAGTATAATTTTTATTGGTTTCCTTTTTGTGTAGCTTTCGGTGGCCTTCCTGTTTGTTTACCTACATTTCTGTTCTCTTGCCTTGTTTGCTTGCTTATACTTGTGCGTTTATACTGTAGTTGCATAAATTCCTCACGAAAATGAGTAAAAAAAAAATATGTCAATCAAACAAATGAAAAGTCTTTTATGGTTCATGAACCTCTTCTTCATCCGATTAAACGGGAGCTTCGAAGTAACTGCTTCATTCAAAAAGAAGTAGAAGCATCTTCGTGTTGCAGTAAATGATGCAGCCAGCATTAATTTTTTCTACTAGTTTTGACACACGGTCTCTCATTTGCGCTTGCTCTTTACTTCTCCATCTTCTTCTCCCTCCGCTTCTGAATCTCGCCCACTTTCTGACCGTTTTTTTTTTTCAAGTCTAACAGCCTATTCTGTGCGATGTTGAGTGATCTTGTTGACAACGTGCCGCGCATGCAGTACGTGGACCGCCACGAGCTGCTGCGGTCACTCCTCACCACCGAGGAGTTCCAAGAGCGCCGGCAGGAGCAGCTCAACGACAGCACCACCATTTACGTGGGCAACCTCTCCTTCTACACCACGGAGGAGCAGCTGTACGACCACTTCTCCCCATGCGGGCACATCCGCGACATCGTCATGGGCCTCAACGAGTCCACGCGCTGCCCGTGCGGCTTTTGCTTCATCGCATTTGAGTCGCAGGTCGCGGCGGGGTTGGCGGTGCAGGGGCTGAACGGGTCGCTGCTCGACGACCGGATCGTGTCCGTCAGCTGGGATGTGGGCTGCGATGGCAGTCGCCGCTGGGGCCGTGGCGCGCACGGCGGCCAGGTCGTCGACGGCGTCCGGCAGAATTTGGATGAGGGCCGCGGCGGCTTAGGTGCGCTGCGGCGGGACGCGTTGGGCGTGACAGCCTCCACTGCGGACGAGGAGCTGGTCACCTACGAGTGGGTGGCAGCCCCGGCAAAGCGACGCGCCTCCAATGTGCGGTAAGAGAAAGAAAGCTAAACAGAGGCGAAAAGGTGAGGGAAATGTACGGCAGGTTGTCGTCGTTCGCTTTACCCATTGTTGTTCTTGTTTTTATTGGGTTTGTACAGTATACAAATAACAACCTTCTTAATTAATTATTGAATGCGCGACATTTGTATGTTTCCAAAGTGCGCGGATCGGAAAAATGCACGTGCGAAAGTGTCCTCGCTAATTACTCGTGAGTGTTGATAGTGTCTGTGATGCATCTCCGGTTTTTTTTTTTTTTGCGGCCTGTTCTCGCTATCATTGTTTTTCTTCGCTCTTTCTTTAATGTTTGCCCCTTTCGTATCATCAACTCTCTTTCGCTGACGACACTCATTGTTTCAGGCCTCAACTAAAAAAGTCTGTTGTATCACAATCAACGAACTGCAAGCCATAATTTTTGGGTGTTTCAAAGCCAAAAAAAAAGGAATTGCAAATCCGTGCCACTTCTGTTCACTCCCCGTGTAATTTGGTAGTTCTCCTCACCCCCACCCCCCTCTCGTAGCACGACAACCACCATGTTGCTCTTTGCAGTGCTTCTGCTGATGCTGACCACGGGTGCTTTCTTAACCTCCTTGTGGTACAACGTGTGGTGGCGTGCGCCTGTCGCGCTCAGTGCCCCACACCAGCAGCCCATGAAGGTCGGCGTCGTGCTCGGCTCTGGCGGGCACACCAGCGAAATGCTCCGCGCCATCACCGAAGTCCCCAATGCCTACTGGAAAGACAACCGTCCCTTCTACGTGGTCAGCGCGACCGACCGGCATTCGAGCGACCTGGCACAGCAGCAGGAGCAGCGCCTGTTTCAGCGCCGCGCCATCGTCTACACAATCCCACGTGCACGCGAGGTCGGGCAGAGCTACCTCACCTCTGTGTGGTCCACGCTGAAGGCTGGTGCCGCATCGTTTCGCATCATCGCGTGCGAGAAGCCCGATGTTCTGCTGACCAACGGCCCAGGTGTGTGCGTGCCTGTCGTGGCAGCCGCGCTGATCGTGGCGGCGTGTCTGCCGTGGTGGTACCGTCGACCTGCCGTGGTCTACATGGAATCCTTCACCTGTGTCCATCACTTATCCCTGACCGGCCGTCTGCTGGTGCCTGTCGTGGCGGACGTTGTCACGGTGCACTGGCGGTCGCTGGAGAAGGTGGCAGTACGCCGGAGACGGCGATGTGCCGGCAGCATCGTGTACATCGGCTGCGAGGACACACGCCGTCGCAATGTAGCAGCACGAGCGGAGCGCCTGCCACCCTTGCCTGCCGATCAAGAAGCCTATGCGCTGGTGACGGTGGGCTCCACCAAATTCGCCGCCTTGGTAGAGGCGATGGTGCAGCCGGCGCTGTGTGCGGCGCTAAAAGCGCGCTTTCACATCACAAAGCTGTACGTGCAGTACGGCACGGCTGCGTTGACGATGCCGGTTGGCGCGACGGCGCTTCCGGCGGTGGAGGGTAGTGCACCGGACACGCAGCGGTGGAGGTGTGGCGAGGTTGAGGTGGAGGCCTTTCCCTATCGCCCGCACCTGGACGTGCTCATCCGAGCCGCGTCGCTTGTCATCACACACGCTGGGGCAGGGACGATCCTGGAGGGTCTGCAGTCGCGCCGGCCGCTTGTGGTGGTGCCGAACCGGCAGCTCATGTCCGACCATCAACTGGAGCTCGCAGACAGCCTTGCTGCGGGGCACTTTCTCTTCTCGCTGCAGGTGGGGGAGCTGGCGGAACAGCTGCCGAGTTTGGATCTTTCCCTGCTGCGTCCACACCGTGGTATTGACGCTGAACAGCTGAAGAAAAGTTTGCGGACTGTGCTGACAGGCCAGCGCGACTCTCCAGAGAAGAGCAAAGCGGATTGAGCTTCAGATGCTCCCATTTAGTCTCCTCTCTCTTACTTTTCCTGCCCCACGCAACGGCATTCGTGTGCGCGGAAGAAGAGAGATGTTTTACGAAAAATTGAGCTGCTTCGATGTTTGGTGTAGATTATGCCTCAAACCTCAAAAAATAAATAAAAAATGAACATTTTACATTGAAAAACACAGGTTTTTTTTTGTTGTTGACATCTTGGTAGGAGAGAAAGCAAGTGAAACGACCTTGCACGCTCGTCAAACAGCTGTCACATCACGTTGTGAGGTACCTCAGCTCTTGCTATGAAACTGGTGTGCGCAATTCACGTATTCAAATCGAAATCAACGGCGCTTCTATTTCCCCTTGCTAACTCTTTCTTTCTTCCTTTCCATTTTAGAGGTTATCACCACGTAGAATACTCTACATCTCCTTTTTCAGTGAAAGGAAGACCGACAAATTTCGTGCATTGTATTACCTTCTTTCTTCCAACTCACTCCACCACCATCACAATTAAAACAAAGGAGTGTAATTTTTTTTTTTTTTAGCAATGGACGCCGATCGCGCCGCCGTGCGAATCTTCGACCTGATCGACGCCAACCAGCTCACCCAGGCAGAGGGTGCCCTCGAGACGGCGCTGAAGAAGTTTCCGCAGGATGACAGCCTCCACGTCGCGGAGGCGCTGCTGAAGATGCGCAGCGGCAACTGGGCCCTCGCCAAGAAGATGGCCGTCGAGCTCAGCACCAAAAAGATCACGAAGCCGAAGGCGGTCAACGCACTCGTGCACGTCCTGCAGAACTGCTGCTGCTGGGAGGAGCTCGCGGCAACTTACGAGCGCCTCAAGCCCCTGCAAAATGAGCGTCAGATTTCGGAGAACCTCGTGCAGACGTACGCTCGCATGGGCGCCTACGGCAAGGTGCAGCAGACCGCCACACAGCTCTACCGGCAGTACAACGACCCGAAGTACCAGGTGTGGATGGTGCAGGGCATGCTGGCGCAGGTGCCGGCCGACAGCACCGACCACATGCTGCTCAAGCTCGCCACGAAGCTGCTCGATGCGGCGGTGCTGACGGAAAAAGGGCACGTCGTGCCGCCCACGGTGCAGACCTACGTGGACGTGCTCGCCCAGCAGGGTCAGTACAGCACGGCGGTCGACTTTCTGATGAGCGAGCGCGCGGCCAAGATCGGCCTGCTCGCGACGCGGCTGGAGCAGCTGTCGACGATGCTGCGCAAGGTTGGCCGCGTGACGGCTGCCAACGCCGTTGCCCGGCACCTGTGGACCGCCGAGAGTGACAACTGGACGTCCTTCGTGCTCTACAAGGACTCCCTCCAGCCCGCGGCGGCGGAGAAAGAGAAGGGGGAGCACGACGTTGTGCTGGAGGTGCGGGGCCCAGTGCCGGAGATGCGCGCCACCATCGACTGCAGCACGGCACACCACTCGCTGGAGGAGGCGGTGCAGCTGGCCCACGAACTGCAGGCCCTCGAGGAGTCGCAGCACCCGAAGAAGGTCCGTCGCGGTCCTTTTCTGGCCGAGCTAGACCTGCTCAACACACTCGAAGCATCCGAAGAGCTGCACACGAAAGTGATGGCCTACGTCAAGCGCTTCTACCGCAAGCCCAGCTGCTACCTCGACATTTCGACCTTTCTCACGCCGGCCATCGCGGCGGAAATTTACGCGTGGTCGCGCGACAGCACTGATGACGGAGCCGCGCTCGCCGACGAGTTGGACGCGCACACGCGCCGCGTGCTCGGCCTGCGCTGCTACGTGGCGTCGTGGGAGAAGACCCCAGCAGCAGCGGCGGAGATGCACACGCTCTTCGACTCGTGCGTCGAGGCGTACCACGGCAGCCGCAAGCTCTCGGAGGGACTCGCCTGGAGCGAGGAAGGCTACTTCGACGGCTACATCACGGTGGCGCTCAACATCGCCCTCCGTGGCTACGCCGCGACGGCGGGCGAGCCGAACTTTGGTTTCCTGGTGAAGGGCCTCAACGCTCTGCAGGGGGTGGACCGGCGCATGAACAACCCGACGTGGCTCATCTTCTCCGTGTGCTTTGCGAACCTGCTCGGCCTCACCGACTGCGCGGCGCTGCACCAGCTCGCCTTCAAAAACGTGCAGCGGGACACGATGGCGCACATCGGCTACTGGCCCCTGCTGAGCGGGCTGGCGCTGGACGACGTTGCGGAGTGGGAGGGCTGGGCGGAGGACCACTTCAGCCGCCAGGAGCGCGACTGCAGTCTGCTACGGGCGAAGGTCTTCAACTACACCTCCTGGCCGGCGATGCAGGACGTGCAGCGCTTCGAGGCGGCGCAGATGAACTCGCTCTACCGCTGGCAGTACCCGGCCAACGAGTTTGTGGCGGTGCTGACGGAGTGCCAGACCGTGAAGGACGTCGTCGAGTCCTTCGACACACGCAGCGAGGAGCTGTGGGCCGCATGGGAGCGCCTCCGCACCGGCAGCGCGACCTTGCTGGACAACACTGACTGGGTGGTCGCGCGGTCGATGATCCTCGGCAACATCCACTCAGCGCAGGTTCAGCAGCTGACGGAGGCGCTCGTGGCGGTGCCGGCGCGGGAGTGGCAGGTGCGGCGCAGTCGGCAGATTCTCGCGTCCGCGCTGCTGCTGCACGACCTTGTGGCCGTGCACGTGCACCAGCAGACGGCGGCGAGTCGGCACGGCGCCAGCGGCCGGAAAGGCGGCAAGGGGAAGGGTGGCAACACCAATAGCAACAACGCCGGCGAGCACAATGACGCCGCGCCGCTGGAGCTATACACAATGCGCATGGAGGCCCAGGCTGCCGATGGAGCCGACGCGGTGGAGTACCTGCCGGCGATCGCCCCTCTCGCACGCGTGCTGCGTCCCTACATCGACGCCCGCGGCGAGGTAAGCCCCGAGGTGCCCGAAGACGCGCTGCAGGAGTTCCGCGACTACCTCCAGTCGTGCGTGACGGAGGCGGCGCAACCGCACAGCGCTGCCGCCTTTGAAAACTTCCTCTACCCGCAGGCGTACGTGCTCGCGGCACTGCTGAAGCTGGCGCCAGCGAAGCGGCTGCCGGTGAAGCAGTGGGCCACGGCGGCGAAGGAGGCGCTGGAGGTGGCGCAGCAGCGCTACGAGACGGCGTCGTGGTCCACGCTGGCCCACCACGCCGGACAGGACGGTGAGACGCCCTTGGAGGCGCTGGCACAGCTCTCGTTGGACGCGGATTCCTTTGTGGCGAAGTTGATGGAGGAAAAGGTGCGCCGTATTGTGAAGTACGTCTCGAGCCTGAAGGTGGAGCTGAGCGTGTACACGCGTTAAAACAGAGAGAGAAGTTGCGGTCTTTCTAGTCATTGGCATTGCCGGCGCTTTCTGTTTCCTATTGTTGTTGTTGTAGTCCGTGCGAGTGGCGGATATCGTTTCTTTGTTCCTATTGTTTCTAATTAATGTTGCTTCATTTTCATTGGTTGGTTTGAAGCGTATACGTTGAATAACTTTTTATCACCGACACCCACACAGTGCCTAAATAAAGAAAAAATGAGTTTGAAATAAAGTGCTCGGCCTAGTCGCAAAGAAGAACAATTTCTCAGAGATTTGTTTGATTCTCGTTTCACGGTGGAGAGAACAAAGGGGGTGCATGCCGACTGTTTTTTTCTCGCCATGCTTACGCCTTGTCTTCACAATGGTAAAAAAAAAAAATGTATTTAAACACCGTAAATTGAATTTTCTGGGTTTTAAACGAATAGAAGACTGCTATCACACTTCCAACTCTACGCTGCCTTCTTCTCTTCTTCATTTTTGTTCACTCCGTGGCCGACTTCTCTCTTTACAGCGGAACCAGCATCTACTGCTTAACAGCAACAAAAGCAGGCAGTAGCACATTACCTGCTTACAAACAGACCCTGCTCGACACTGTAGCTAGTCAATTTATATACGAGTTTTAGTTGTCTAGCTGAGTGTAGTGGTCTTGTGAAAGCAGCGGTGAGAGCAGCCCGTCGCACTCCTTGCGTTTTCAAAACTTTTTTTTGCGTGTTTGTACGTCCGTGCATTGAAATGAGCTCTTCTTCCGCGTCCACACGGCCCGCGCTCACGGTCTATGATGTGAACGACATTACGCCAAGCGAAAACGGCGCGTACGCGTTTCCCTTCCAAAAGGACCTCTACGCGGCCACCGCCACCGCAACCAAAGGCGCTTCCGGTGCCTTTCCACATACGTCGCTGACAGCGCGCACGGCCACTCGTAGCGTCGGCGACATTCTAGACGACACCTTTTACTCTTACACGGGCGTGCCGACCTGGTCCGCGTTCCAGCGCATCCAAAAAGAGGGCATCGGTTTGCGGCAGCAGCTGCAGAACGGCGCCGCCTTCGAGCACGCGGCTGTCCAGCCCGCCGTGGCGCCATTCCTCAGCGACTGGGCTCGGAAGCTGCGCGCCGTCCAGGCGGGACGCACGTGTGCGCGTGTCTCCGCAGCGGACATGACGAAGGCCCGCGTGGCGCCGCCCAGGCGCGACTCACGCACCACCAGCACGCAGCGCTCCAGCGGGTCCATCAGCAGAGCTCGACATTCAAGCACCACGTCAGGGTTAGCTGCCACAGCAGCATCTCCTGTAGTGACTGCGAGCGTTAGTTCAACGGCGGTGGACACCTCGCTCGAGGTAGATCGCGAGCTGGAGCGCACGCGGGAGAGCTGCGCAGAGGGCGAAGAAGACGGCCTCTTGCCTTTGTGGGACGACATCGACGCCACGACGCGGTGCAGCGCGGCGGTGCTGCATGCCCTCCGCACGAGGGTGCGCGCGTACTACCGCGCGCTGCTGCACCTCGTCACCCTCGCGGAGAAATTCGCGGGGCGGTGGGGCCATCTCTCGCCGAAAGAGCTGAAGGAGCTGCAGGCGGCCATGGCGCAGGAGAAGAAGGCGCACGTGCCCCCGGACTTTATCTTCTCCGCTTTTACCGACCTGAACGCGTCGGAGTGTCGTCTGGGCAACGACGTGGGCGATTTGGAGAAGTGCACGCGGCTGGAGGTGCTGCGGCTCAACCGCAATCCTGCGCTGACGGAGCTGACGGTGCTGCCGCCGAGTTGTCGGGTTGTGATGGTGTGTGGGTGCCAGCTGGGCTTCTTTCTCAACACCCCTGCGATGAACGCGCTGCAGCCGCCGCGCACCTTTGCGGCTGTCACGACGCTCGGACTCGCCTACAACCAACTCCGCAACGTCAAGTTTATTCGCTCCTTCCCGGCGCTGGCGGTGCTCGATGTCTCGTTCAACTACATGAACGACATGGACGCGGTGGTGAAGGACGTGTCGGCGCACGGCACCCTCGTCGAGGTTACCCTGCAAGGCAACCCGATCGCCTTGCTCGACACTTACCGCCACACGATCGTGCGCGGGTGTGTGCGCCTGGACCGGCTGGACCGCGTCGCCATCACCAGCGAAGAGCGGACGCTGAGCTTTCACAAGATCAGTCTGCAGGACCGCAGCACCGCCGTGGCGCAGGATGGGTCAGCGCCGCCGCAAACCGCAGAAGCCGCCGCCACCGCTGCCGGCCATATCAGCGGCCCGCGGAAATCCGTCGTCTCCGCTCTGACGTTGCCAGCCCTGACCGGCAACGGTGGCGACGGGGAGCGGGAAGAGGGGGCGGCCGGGGGGAAGAACCGCACGCTGAAGCCGCGCCGCCCATCCGCGCGCCGGCAGTCCGCCACCTCGCAGATCACCCTGTCACCCGCCACCATTGCCGATAGCGCGCTGTCGCTGTCCCTCTCCGACGAGCAGCTACGCACGACGGTCGCAGCGGAGGTGGAGCTGTTGGTGCTACGCGGCCTAAGCTCCTTCGAATCCACCGCGCCGACCCACACCTTCGACGAACTTCTGCCCACCGCCACGCTCGTGTACACCCTGGCAGGGCTGGACGAGACAAACACTGGCGGCAGCCACGCGGCGCTCGGCGCTGGCGCTGCCTCGTTTCGACGCTCTCCTCACAGCTCCTTCCTGCAGCCATCGAGTAAACGTGGCAAGGCCAGCGGGGCTGCGGATGCGGGTGCTGCCGCTGGCCGCCTCGGCACCTCGCCGGGCACGAACGCCGGCGGTGGTGGTGGTGGGGGAAAACGCGTGGCGGCGGCGGCGGCGGCGCAGCCCCTCTACGAGCTGACTTCTCATGTGCGGGTGGAGGGCTGCTGGGGGGCCGCGATGGCGCCCGACCCCGCACGTGTCCGGCGGGAGGAGGAAGTGTCGAGCGGCACACGAGGCGTGCGGGTGGAGTTGGATGTTGCCCTTACCCCGACAGCCCCCAACTCTCCAGCGCGTGGAGGGCGGCACGGCACCGGGCTGCGTCGCACCTCCTCTGCCACGGCATCGCGATTGCGCAAGAAGGTCGCCTCCGCGGCGGGTGTCGGAAACACCGGCGGCGCCTCTTCCGCCGCTTCCTCCAACGGCAACGGAGCAGCCAACGGAGCCGCTGCGTCGCTGCGGGAGCCCTACATTCTCTCGGGAGCCTCAACGGACGGCACACCGCTCAGCAAGCACGCGTCGCTGTCCGACACCGGCGTGTACGCGGCGCAGTTGCCGCTGATGCCGAACCTCACGGCGGCCCTGCAGCAGCCTCTCGTGCTGCACGTCTACGTCGAGGACACGTACCGCTACCACGACAGCCACGTCATGAAGGCCGCTGCGGAAACGGGCGGGTCGGCCGGCACTCGCGCGAACTCGGCCAACCGCAACGGTGGCGGCGGCAGCGCTGCTGCTACGGCTGGCGGTGGTGCTGCCGTCGTCAACCCTGCCACCTCGACGAAGCCATCACCGGCCGCCTCCATGAGCACCTCACCCTTCCCGGAGAAGCAGCTCATGTCGGTGCTGGCCATGCACGCGAAGGCGAAGAAGGACACCCCACCAGAAGTGGTCGACGACGCCGTTGTGGAGCGCCGGCGACGCGAGATCGGCGTGCTCCGGCTGAACCCGTTTGATCTTTTCACGAGCACGAACGCGGACGGCGGCGGCAGTGGTGGCGGTATGGCTCGAATGCTCCCCCCGTCTGCTGGAGCTGGTGCGGGTGGTGGTGCTGCGGTCGTGATGATGAACAGCAGCTCCCCGGGTACGGCGGCGGCGCCACTGCCGGAGAGTCGCGTTCTGTACCTCCGCGACGCCGTGATGGAGGCGGACACGCACGTGCTGCACGAGATGGAAGAGGAGCTGGAGCAGCTGCAGCGGCAGTTGCGCGAGGCGCTGCAGCTTTACAACGCCGCGCTGGAGCAGTACACGGACGCCAACGCGGAGAGCAGAGGTGGCGGCGACGTCGCGACGGACTCGCTGCCGGCCTCCATTCGGGTTGACAACGGCAGCGTCGGGCAGACGCCGTTGCCGTCCGGCCGTCGTACGACGACAACACCGCTGCTGACGACACCGGCGAGTCCGCCGTCCACGTCGATCTCCGCCTTTGCCACGCCGCCCCTCAAATCCCCCTCGCGCGGGAGTCGTGTCAGCTTGTCCCCGCAGGCGAGCGCGCTGGCCAGCCAGCTGCACGGCACTGTGAAGGAGCAGCAGGGCAACATTGTGCGGCTGGCGGTGCGGGTGTTGGCGCTGCAGTCGCGGCAGTCGGAGCTGGCCGCTGCCACGCTGAGCGCCGACGCGCGCCTTTCCATTGGTCGTGGTCCACCGCCGCCGCCCGCCAACAGCGCCGAGGCCGAGCTGGACGCGCTGCGGTACCGCCGTGAAGCTCCCGCAACACGCAAAGGTCGCCCACAGCCCACAAAGAGCTTCCGCCGTTAGTGACAGGTTACCTTTTTTTTTTTTGTTCTTGCTTTATGTACAGCAGTTTACTCAAAACGCACCTGAGAAGGAGGTTCTCAAGAGCACCGTCACTGGATTTGCAACTATTCTGCACACGTGTATACTCCGCGTGGATGGTTGTTGCGCAAAAAGGCGGGCACAAAAATTATGTTTCACTTTGATTATGTACACTACGCGGCGTTGGCCTTCCCAACAAGTCCGTTTCGTTTCTTATCCTTTCCAAAGTTGCGGTGTGTTGATGCTTCAAAAAAAAAAAAAAAAAAAACAAGTGAAAACAATAGGTTACCGTAGATTTTGCGAACAAAACTCAAAGGCTAACAGTTGCTGTAGAACAAAATTGAAATTTTCAATTTCTCACTCGACTGCCATATCTCCTCTGAAAACAGCCCACCTGTTCTATTAGCGCTTCGCGAGTTGCGTCGTCCGTTGTTCAAAGTGGACGCTGCAACCGTATCATCTGTCCTTTTGCCTCATCTCGAAATTGCGGTGAAAATTGTGTGTTCCTGTGTGAAGCAACATTTTTCTAATTCTCTTTTATTATTATTTCCTTGTCTCATGATTTGAATACCAAATGAAGTAAAGCCGATATAAATCAAAAACAAAAGGCTTTTCGCAGACAATAAAAACATCTTTTTTGCTTTCCAAACATTCCGAAAGTTGGTGCAACCAATAGCCAACTCCTACTGCAGAACCAGTGAAACGGTTTGCTCTGCCACTCTACGGAAGACAAAAAACACCCTAGGGTTCAGATTTTGAGTCGCAGTTTCCTGTCCATCAACAACAGGCAACGGGCGGGCGTTTGTTGTGCTTGTCAGATCACTCAAAAAGGAAACGCATTCGGTGAAGTCACTCTCCGTCATGTCATTTCTTCGCCCCACCGCATCCAGCCTCCGACGCGCGCAGACGACGCTCGAGGAGCAGCAGCAGCAGCAGCGTCCGCCGCACTCCGACAGCGTCCTCCCCTCCGCAGCAGGTGCGACGCAGCCACCACGACCCACCGCCCTTGATGCGCCGCTGCCGGACTACTCCCACGTGAGTAGTCGCGTCGACTCCGGTCTGCACAGCCGCGTGCAGTCGTCGTCCGCCGTTGTCCGTCGCCGCGGCAGGGCCGATCCACACGCCGACGTCTCCCCGTGCGCGTTGTCGGTGCGCGAGTTTACGGCGAAGTGCGACAGCGTCATCAGCCGCGCCAAGGAGATGCTGGAGCGCACCAAGGAGCAGGAGGCGTTGGTGGCCAAGGCGCTGGAGCAGCGGTTGTCGCAGTCGCCGGCGCGTCACAGCAACACGCCATCGCCACCGCTGTCCCAGCAGCAGCAGCAGCAGCCGGACCGCGATGGGACACCGCCGCACACGCCGTCGCGCTGGTTCGGCGGCTTCTCGCCTTCTCCTCCGCCAGCCCCGCACACGACGCCGCTCACCCACGCTTCTGCTGAGGCCGACGCTGCCCCGGCCACACCGCCGGCATCACCCACGTCGTGGTTCAGCCTGCGCGGCACCTCCCCGTCGCAGCCCCCGCTGCCGGCGCCACCGCCGACGCCGATGGATCAGTCCAGGAGCTCGGCAGCCACCACCACCACCACGACGGCGGGGGAGTCGAGCGAGGTCTCGTCGCCGTCACTGCTGCAGCGCCTCCGCCGCTCCTGGCAGCGCTCTTCGGTGTCCCCGCCTCCAAGCCACCGTCAGCACGCCTCCCCCACCCCCATCCCACCGGAGATCGCCGCGCAGTCGCTGGAGGCGATGCACCACGCAGCGGCGGCAGCAGCGGCAGCGGCGGCTTCTCCTCTACGTGTCTCCCCACGCAAGTCCGTGAAGTTTGTGAGCCCGGACAAGCTGGAGAGTGTGACGCCGACAAAGGTCGTGCGGTACTCCGACTCCTCGAGCGGCGAGGAAGACGAGGAGGATGACGAGAGCGGCGAAGAGGCAGCGCGGGCCTCCACGGAGCTCCCGCCTGCCAAAAAGGTACGCACGGAGACGCCACGTCGCGGCTCCTCTGCCACGCCAACGCGTGTCTCCGCGGTGCTGCCACCAGCACCGCCACCGTCCGCCGTGAAGTCACCGGGGAGGGGAAGAAGTAACGGCAGCAGCGGCAGCAGCAAGGAGCGCAGCCGCAGTGCGAGCAGTCGCAGCGTCTCCGTGTCTCCGCCCTCCGTGGCGTCGCAGCGCACCCGCTCCCCACGCTCGAGCCGGAGCATCAGCAGCAGCAACAGCCGACCCTCCGCATCTTCGCGATCCTCGTCAACGGCGTCGTCGTCGTCGCGCTCCAGCCGCGCGTGCACGCTGCACCACGACGAGGTGATGGCGTACGTGATGCAGCACACCATTCGTCAGAGCCTCAACTCGCTCTCTAAGCAGGACATGAAGGCGTTCCTGCGCGAGGAGGGCTCACCGCTGGCGAGGCAGCGGCACGTGGTGAAGAAGCAAATGCTGACAGAGATTCGTTCCCTCATTCGCAAGAGGGCAGAGGCGTGATAGGGGACAATAAAAGGAGCAAAAGAAAATTAAAGGTGACCTCACAGATCTCGTGGCAACGAAATTATATCTTCTTCTTTGTTTGTGTTGAGTAAAGTTCGTCTTCTTGACTTTTCTCTCCGCTCGTGTAGACTTTTTATTTTTTGTTTTCTCCTGCTTTTTACAGTTTTTTTTCAGCGCGCTTGAGCGTGAAGTATTAATATTATTAGAGTAAGCTTCTTTCTTCTTTTTTCTCTTTTTTTCTTCCTTTGGTCTTGCAGAGCTGGCGATAGAGCTATGCAGACTTTCCTTTCGTAGATTCTCCTGGATGCGGAGAGACCGCAACCACTCTAGACTTCAGAAATTGATCGAAAATGAGAATAACACAGCAAAAAAGAAAAAAAAAGGAGCTGCATTCGCAAAATGTGCGAAGACTGATAAAAGGCCAGACAAATTTTAGCCACGCATTCGTGACCATAGCTCTTGGTGCTCTATTATTATTATTTTTTTGTTGTTGTAAAGTGAGCTTCCTGCTTACCTTGTTGGAAAAACAATTGTTACGACGTAGGAAGAATGACAAGGCCAGCTTGCAAACATCCCGTTTGACAGCTGTTTTGAAGTAGTAGTTGTTCTTGTTATGTGTTTGTGCTTGCAGTTAAACAAAGCGAATGTCTCTCCCACTTTTTTTTCTCCAATTCCGTGCCTTCGTCACCTAGCTTCCTCACACTCGTCGAGAGTGTTGAACACAACATCATTGTTGCAGCGCCGTCACACTATTTGCAATCTACTTAAAGAGAAGAAAAGAAAACGTAATATCCACCCTCAGGGCTGCTCACTTTTCACACACGCTGAGACTTGTTTTTCACTTGCTGCTAGGCTCCTTAGAGGCATCAGCTACAGAGAGATAACCTCTTATAGACAACAAACATTGCACGTGTTTCCTATTTGTAACTTTCGAGGCACTTGTGAAAGATCGAATTTGCGAGTTTTTCTTGAAACCTCGCTTCGCTTTTTTTGTGTGACATCGAAAATCTGCGCTCGCGTGTTTAGTTTACTTGTCAACACGCGTGATTCACAACGCTAACACAACATATACCAGCAGCGAAGAACTGACTAAAGGAAAAAAAACCCTAAAGTCCTCTTTTTTCTTTTTTTGCTGAGCGGACAGCAGAAAGGGAACCGCTATAAACTGCACAGAACACATAACGACACCCAGCTTGAGCTTTATAAAAAAAAAAAATTATAATAATATAGAGTAAGTATGGCTGAAGCAAATAAGCGAACCGTGCAGCAGCAGCGCATACAGCAGCTGCAGGAGCGGCTGGAACTGTACAACGCGGCAGCCACCCGCGGTGATCGTCTTTCAAGCGCGTCGCTGGGCAGCACGGGAACCACGCTCTACCCTTCCTCCGCCGCCGCCGCACCAACCACTGCTGCTGCTGCTGCAGGGCCAGCAAAGCCGTCTCGCGCACCACCGCCCGTCAACTCACCAACACCAAAGTCGCACGCCACTCCAGCGACGCGCACCGACTCCGCTTCGCCGTCGCCGTCGCCAGCGTTCGCCGCACAGACTGCCTCGGGATCAGCAGCGCAGCCTCTTGCCACCGCTGCTGCCACGAGGAACACGAGTGCAGCCGCCGCAACTGCTGCTGCGGGCGGGGGCGCGACGGCACACAATACTGACACTGCTGCACAGGCGCAGACGCCGCCAGCACCGGCACCGGCGCCACGACTGGCGCGCAATTTGGTCGACGACTTTACGGATTCTGCCACCGCCAGCCCCGTCAGTGGACCCGCCAACGTGAACCGGCAGCGTTTTTTTGCTACCACGACGACCCCGTCAGCGGGGCTCGCCAGCGCTGCCCTTCCCGCCTCCTCCTCCTCCGCCCCGCCTGCGGCTGCGCAGTCGATGACGTCGCCCTTGCGAGCCTCCGACGTCTTCGGGTACTACAACGCGTCTGATGAGAGTGGCAGCAGCGACCAAATAGAGTACGAGGTGGAGGAGATGGAGGAGTACGAAGAGGACGATTACACGGAAGAGGAAGAGGAAGAAGAGCACATGGACCCGAATAGTGTGCCACCTGCCACGCTGGACAACGTGCTGCGACGCATCTTTCGTGCCTACAGCCAGTCTCCCGATCGTGCGGCAGCGGCGCCGACAGGGGGATTGCCCGGCAGAGCGTCGGCCTCACCACCGGCGCATGAGCCCGTCTTCGCATCCACATCTGCTGCGCGATTCAACACCACCACCGCCACCGCCGCTGCTACTGCTGCCCAAAGTGCGGATGGTGTGAAAAAAGATGGGGACGCTGCTGCCCACGCGGGTTCCACCCACCCCCTCATTCAGCGGGCCGCCGAACTCTATCGCCAGCACCGCCTGCACCAGGCCCAGCAGCTGCATCGAAGCCCCTTCGACACGACGACTGGCGGCGTCGCAGCGGCGGCGGCGTCCTTGGGTGGTTCGCAGGGCCGCAGTGCACTCTTCCCTGACTTTAATGACGACGACGACGAGGGCTCGACGGAGTCGTCGATGACAACGTCAGAGCCGACGGCGGAGCTCAACGCGGACACGAGCGAGGACGCGACGACCACCGCCACCACCTCTTCGTCCTCCGCCAGCTCCGATACGTCGCTGTCACCCGCCGCCGCGTACGCCGCACTTAACCTCGGCAACGCCGCCGCACGCGCCTCCCGCGCAGCCTCCGCCGCCGCCGCAGCAGCAGCAGCCGCTACCAGCGCGCTGCCTCACACGTCGTCCTCCCCTGTCGCTGCAACGTCTGCCACTGCGGTCTCGAGTGTTTCTGCCTCCGCCTTCGATCAGCTCGAGTTGGCGTACCGGCAACTGCTGCTGCTGCAGCGCGGTGTGGACTACACCGTCGAGCGGGCCGGCATCGAACACTTTCCGCAGCCGCTGCCTCACCAGGACAAAGCGCAGGCACTCGCGCAGGAGAGAAACGAGCTGGTGCAGAAAGATCTGGAGATGCGCGCGAATCCGCCGGCAGGGGCTGCGTTGGAGGACATCCGCCGGCACGAGGCAGTGAATTTGGAGGCTGCCGTGGCGTCCATCCACGCCAAGTTTACGGCGGCTCTGCAAGTCCTGCAGCCGGTGATTGACAGAGGCGGCGTAGTGGAAGGCAAACTCCGCCTCCTGCAGCAGCGGGAACACGACCTGGCGAAGCAGCGTGAGGCTCGTCTCATTGTGGAGCGGGAGGTGGCGAAGAAGGAGGATGCGTTGGGCGAGCGTAAGGAGCGGCTGAAGCGGCGGGAGGCGGAGTACAGCGCGCAGCTGCAGCAGCACGACGAGCAGCAGAAGGCGGCACAGCAGCACATCAGCGAGGTAGAGCAGCTGAGCAAGCAGGTCAGCTCGTGGCTTGCCATCTTG
The DNA here is from genome assembly GCA_030849055.1 of Crithidia thermophila. Classification (NCBI taxonomy): domain Eukaryota; phylum Euglenozoa; class Kinetoplastea; order Trypanosomatida; family Trypanosomatidae; genus Crithidia; species Crithidia thermophila. The sequence goes on from JASAOP010002771.1 coordinate 55,536, forward strand.
GAGGAGCGGGACCGTCGACTTGCCGGAAAGGAGAAGCGACTACAGCACGTACAGGCAGACCTCATGCGACGCAACGAGGATGTGATGATGTGGAAGAAAGCGGCGCAGCGGGTGAAGCAGATTCCACCACCTCCGTCACCTCCTCGCATTATTCAGTAGAGCAGAGAGGAAGAAGAAAAAAAAAGAAAAGGTGTGCGGACACCTTCCATTTTCTTTTTAGCCTGAGGTGGGCTAAGCGGACACGGAAACGCAATCTGTTCTTCCTTTTTTCTCCCCCTTGGGCTCTCTGATTACTACTGTCAAGTTGTCACTACTTTCACCATCCACTTCTTGTACATTTTTTTCGAAAGCAATTGATAACTCGGAGAAAGAGGCACGTTTTCGCTTACTTTGCGGTGTTCTCCTTCCCAATAAGCCTCTGAGCTGGGTGTTTTTGTGTCCTTACGTGTGCGTGTGCAAATTGCGCTGGATAACAACCTTCACGCTCGTGAGTTGGCCCTTTTTTTTGTGTATGTTGCTGTTGTTTGAGGGTTGTGAGAAACCCTTTAACAACCTAACTTTTTTATTACAAGAGTTCTTTTTCAATCCCCTTTTTTCTTATTGCTTTTTTATTATTATTATTCCTGACTGCCAATAGATAGATGGGCAGGTAGACCTTTATTAATTTTTCGCCCCTGACCAATTATGGTTTCTGTTCTGCAACGCCAGTGGTGTCGAATACAACAGCATTAAAGAAAAGGGTGTTTTTAAAGGGGGAAAAAACAACAACTGCGTAGGGTACTCCCGTGGCTTTCAATGATTGGAATCCCTGCTGTGTCATTTCTCTCTCTCTTTCTCTCCGCAATGTGTTTGTGTGTGTGTGTGTGTGTGTGCATTGTTAGGGGCTCAGTATTGGTAAACGAAGAGGCTGAGAGCATGTGTTGTGCGCAAATCTCAACAACTCTGCCTAGCAACGCGCCATCTATATTAATGAGCATTACGATCTAAAAGGGAACTCTCAAATGTCATTGTGCTTTCAACTCCTCTGCTTATCTTCGCACCAATCTCTGTCTCTCCCCAACATCCTTGTATTTCTTTCCGCATACACATTCTACGACACTTTAATGCTCCTTTTACTACCCTCCGAAGCTCAACGTGCAGACACATTTTCAGCCATTGCCAGTTGTGCTCGTGTCAAGGGTTTGCGTAAATTATTCGGAGCTTTGATTTTTTCCTGCCGTTCTATTCAAAACAACCTTCCTTTAGTGTCGTTGTATAGTAAATAAAATAACAAAAAAAAAGTGACAAAGGAAAAGTTTGTCCATGCCGGGGAAGGAGAAGACGAAGAAGGAGTCGCAGCGCTCCAACCCGCTGGGTGACGACCTCAACGCCGAGCGCTTCGCCAGCGCCAAGCACCCAAACCGCCGCGGCGAGGAGGGCAACGCGGTGGACGAGGCCGGCTACCTCATCCCGAACCACACGACCAAGCGCATCCTGCGCACCGCCAAGCAGCAACTAGAGCACATCCAAGATGAGGTGACGGCGGAAGAGGAGGAGGCGTCGGCGCTTCACCCCACCGCACGCGGCGGTCGCGCGGGCGACGTCGACGACGGCCTGCGCGACCTGATCGACAATGAGGAGATGTCGACCGAGCAGCGGGAGCAGATGTACGCGCTGCAGGCCGAGGCGGACGCGGACGTGGTCGAGCTGGAGTACGACGACAACGAATCCGTCGCGTCGGAGCTGCCGTCGGAGATGATGGCGGAGATCACGCCGGAGATGTACGGCATTGACGAGGAGGAGGCAAAGCTGCTGAACGCGTTCCAGCCGGCCTCGCGCGTGCAGAGCCGCAACTTGGCGGACATGATCATGGAGAAGATTAAGGAGAAGGAGGATGGCGCCCGTGGCGTGCCGCAGAGCTCCACCGCTGGCGGCGGCAACGACGAGGACGACGAGAACAAGATTGACAACCGTGTGGCGCGTGTGTACACGGCGATTGGAACGGTGCTGAAGCGCTACACCTCGGGCAAGATCCCCAAGGCCTTCAAGATTCTGCCGAACGTGAAGAACTGGGAGCCGCTGCTGATGCTGACGAAGCCGGACCAGTGGTCGCCGCACGCCACCTACCAGGCGACCCGCATCTTTGCCGCGAACTTGAATGAGAATATGCTGCAACGCTACTACGCGGCGGTGCTGCTGCCCATTGTGCACGAGCGCCTGCTGGAGGAGAAGAAGCTGCACCCCGCGCTGTACATGGCGGTGCGCAAGGCCCTCTTCAAGCCTGTCGCCTTCTTTAAAGGATTTTTGCTTCCGCTGGCCACCGACGAGGAGTGCACGCTGCGCGAGGCGCTGGTGGTGGCGAGCGTGCTGCAGCGCTCCCACCTGCCGCCTGTGCCGACGGCAGTGACGATTTTCAAAATTGCCCAGCAGCCCTTTAGCGGGCCCTGCTCCGTCTTTCTGCGCGTCCTTATCGACAAGAAGATGGCGCTGCCCTACCAGGCGATTGATGAGCTGGTCAAGTACTTTCACCGCTTCCTCGAGACGCACTCGAAGGAGGAGGCGCTGCCGGTGCTGTGGCACCAGACGCTGCTGACGTTTGTGCAGCACTACAAGGCGGACCTGACGGAGGCGCAGCTCGGGCTCCTGTCAAACGTGTGCAACGTGCACTTTCACTACATGATCACGCCAGAAATTCGTCGCGAGATTGTCGCCGCGCTGCGCATGAAGCAGGGGAGCGCGTAAGGAAAGGCAAGAGAGAAGGTGCAGGTTTTTTGCACAAAAAGTTGCGAAGCGGAAACGTTTTCTCTCCCTCTCTTTTCTCAATTCCCCCTCCTCTTCCTCGCTGGGCAATGTTTGCATACGTTGCTGAATGTAGGCGAGTTCCATTAGGTTTTCATTTTCCTTGTGATTGTGTTTGTGTTTGTGTGCTCTCGAAGCTCGTTTAATTAAAAAGAGAGACAATTTTTTCTCACCAAATAAGCATTAAATTTTGTGTTCACTTCTTTTTTTTCCTTTTTTTCAATCCTGTCTTACTATTTACGACTAACCATTAAATATTTAAAAAAAATGGCGGCGCTAGATCGAGTTAGACACGAAGAGCGTCAGGGAAACGTAAATCTCTAATGCAAAGTTGAGCTGGAGGAGGCTGAAACTTTTGCTTTCGAAGGTGGTTTGACTGTGCTTAAGAGACGCCCCCCTCTTTTTTATGTTTTCTCGCGGCCTTGCGGATGTCTTCAGTTTTCCCGAGGTGCTTTTTCTTTTCATTTTGACGGGCGTCTTCACTAACTTACTTTCACAAGGTGAGCTGAAAGTCCTGGAAGACGCCGGCATTGCACTTACATGATCTCCTCCCTTACTCTTGCCTCCGCGTCTCTGTCGGTCTCTATGGAAAAATAAAACACAAGGATTTCATTTCTTTCACCACCTCACTCACGCTCCTGGTGTGCCGAAGTGCAGCACAGGGTAAGAGCGAGGATACTGTGTGTGTGTCTGTGTGTTTGTGAACGCATCGCAATCAAACGGTGCGGAAAAGAAGGGCTTCCGAAGTTGAACCCATCCATTTCACTCTTGCACCTTTGTCAAATGTCTAATCGATTGCATCGCATTGCCAGCAACAGCAGCAGCCATCAGGCACTGTGCAAACGTGTCGGCCAGGCAAGCCATGACTCTTTTCAAAATTCTCTCTTCGGTGCGTCTGCTATCACCGTGTACGCGCATCAGCGGAGATGGCTGTCGACGACGCGTCGAGTCAGCGCACTGCCACCGCCGCCGCCGCTACCGCCTAGCGGTCGTCTCCGCCACAAAGCCGCCGTTGGGCTGCCGCCACCGCCGCCGCTGTCTTCGGCGCACCTCACCGCCGCCTCCGGTGCGGGAGCGACGCACAGCCCTTCCGCGATGCTGCGCACACCTCAAGACGTTCTCGCCGCCTTCATCTCCCTTGTTCCGACGTATTACGTCAGCGTCCCGTGTGTTGCCTCGATGCTGCCGGACGAGCTGCGCGAGTGCTTCATCGGACGCAATCGACTGAGCCACTTCCTGACTCGTTATCCGTTTCTCTTTGACGTGCAGTCGATCCCCGGCGCACCAAGCCTCGTGCGGCTCCACCGCGACGTCAGCCACCCGCAGCGTGGGTCGGCGGATGAGAAGTTCATGATGACGGACGTGGGCGAGAAGACGAGCTACGTGGTGAAGCCCGAGTACATCGTCAGCACCGAAAACCTGGAGACGCTGCAGGGGACGGTGTACGTCACCGCTCCCGTGCCACCCCCTGCGGTGCGGGTGCATCTGGAGGAGCGTGTGCCAGTGGTGGAGCGTCTGCGCACGCTGGTGCCGGACACCTTTGTCAGCATCGAGGAGCTGGAGGAGACCATTCCCGAGGACGTGCTCTTCCACCCCTACTTCGACTGCCAGGGCGGACTGCTCTCTATCGCTGGGAAGCTGCCGGAAGAGTTCCAAGTGGTGGAGGGCTGCATCCGGCGCCGGCCCCGCCACCTGGCGCCGCTCGCGCTGGGCGAATACACGCTGGAAAACTCGCCGCTTCCCGACGTGGCGGCGATGGTGAAGCGCGAGGTCTGCACGACTGGCATTCCCCACTGGGTGAAAATCACCCCGCTCTACGAGCAGCTGACACGTGAGCAGAAGCATCACCTTCGGCAGCAATTCAAGAGCTTTGCCGGTTTTTTGCGCGCGCACGGGCGATCGCTGGCGGTGTCGAACGACATGCTGCAGGTCTCCATGTGGATTTGCGTGAATCCGCCACCGCAACAAGCTGAGCTCCCAAGCAGTACGGACGCCGCCGCTGCGCAAGAGGCGTTGCCAGCGAGTAGCTCCAACACTGCCCCCGCCTCCCCAAGAGCGGTCACGTACACGCGCGAGGAGGTGTTGAATTCTTTGTACGACCGCTTTCCTCCTCACAAGACGCTGAATCTGCGAGAGGCGATGGAGCTGCTTCCGGTGGAGATGCGCACCTCTGGGCTGCCAACGAAAATCGCGCCGTGGCTGGCGACCCACCCGCACTACTTCTCCGTGGACTTCATGGAGGAGAACGACCCAGCAAAGGTGCTGGTGCGGCGCGCCTCAGAGCGGCAGCCGCTCGACCTCGCCACCGCGCTGTACGCCCACATGCCACGGAAGGACCAGCAGTACGAGGCCGCTTCGCTGCTGCATCAGGTCGACCCGGCGATCCGCCGCGTGATCGAGGACGTTGGCGTGGAGCAGCTCGGCGAGGTGCTGCCGCAGTGGCTGCGTGTCACGAAGAAGCGCAACGGCAGCGCACGCGCGACGGCGGACGCTAGCAATTTTACCATGTGCCGGCTGCAGGAGCATGAGGCACTGCAGAGCGAGGTGCAGCGACGGGCGGCCAATAAAAAGACGAAGAAGAAGAAAACGGGCGACACCGTCGCTGCAGAAGTGGCGGACGCCGTGGACGCCGAGGACCTTGCCAACCTTCCGGGTTAACCTGCGCCGCAGCGGCGGTGGTGGTGATGTCGGCGCTTCCGTCGACCACAGAAAAAGGAGAAAAAATACTGGACAATGCCAACGGGGAAGCGGTAAAAAAAAGGGGGGAAACTGGAATTATATTCTGTTTCATTTTTTCTTCTATTTCACAGATACATACAATTTTGAAAAAAAAAAGGTTAAGGCACGCTGGGTTCAACCAGGGTACATTTATTAACGCGTACAAGCCGACAAGGCTGTGCAAATTTGCTTCGCTTCTCATCGCACCATCTTTCCGACTTTCTGTATAACAAACCGCATCTCTTAGTCCCTTTATCCCTCTCTCTCTCTCTCTCTCTCTCTCTTTCTCGTTCCCTCCACGTATCGCTCATCTACTCAACAAAATAAAATAAAAACGCAAATTGTGCACGTGCTGTTGATCCTACTAGAATCCGCAAAGGTTACTACACCTTTACGTAGCTCTTTCGCAACTAACTCCCCTACTACTAGCATTCTACTTTTTTTTTTATTTCTAAAACTTACTACCTCTTTTTTATTCACCGCAAGATGAGCTCCAACCACGTTGACACTGAGGCACCAGCGGCTCAGCTGCTGCCTGAGGGTGAGGCGTCGGTGGGAAACAAGAAGGTTGACGCCAAGGAGGCGCGCAAGGCGGCCCGCCTGGCCGAGGAGAAGGCCCGCGCGGAGGAGAAGGCGGCCCTGCTGGAGAAGTACAAGGACGTCTTCGGTGCGGCCCCGATGATCCAGTCGACGACGTACAACAGCCACACCTACGTCCCGGTCGCCGACCTGTCGAAGCCCGAGTACGTCGACAAGACGGTGCTCATCCGCGCACGCGTCACGGCGACGCGCAAGAAGGGCAAGATGGCCTTCATGGTGCTGCGCGACGGCAGTGACTCCGTGCAGGCGATGGCCGCCGTCGACGACGCCGTGCCGAAGGAGATGATTGACTTTATGGGGCAGATCCCCAGCGAGTCCATCGTGGACGTGGAGGCGGTGGTGTCGAAGGTCGACCAGCCCATCACCTCCACCTCGCACTCCGACATCGAGCTCAAGGTGGCGAAGATCCACACCGTGACGGAGTCGCTGCGCACGCTGCCCTTCACCCTCGAGGACGCCAACCGCAAGGAGTCGGAGGAGGGCGTGAAGGTGAACTTCGACACCCGCCTGAACAGCCGGTGGATGGACATGCGCTCGCAGGCGTCCGGGGCCATCTTCCGCATGCAGTCGCGCGTTGGCCAGTACTTCCGCCAGTTCCTCATCGACAACGACTTCTTCGAGATCCACTCGCCCAAGATCATCAACGCACCGAGCGAGGGTGGCGCGAACGTGTTCAAGCTGCAGTACTTCAACCGCTTCGCCTACCTGGCACAGTCCCCGCAGCTGTACAAGCAGATGGCCCTCCAGGGCGACATCCCGCGCGTCTTCGAGGTCGGCCCGGTCTTCCGCGCTGAGAACAGCAACACCCACCGCCACCTCACCGAGTTCGTCGGCTTGGACGTCGAGATGCGCATCAACGAGCACTACTACGAGGTCCTCGACCTCGCCGAGAGCCTCTTCAACTACATGTTCGAGCACCTCGCGACGCATACGAAGGAGCTGGCGGATGTGTGCCAGCAGTACCCCTTCGAGCCGCTCGTGTGGAAGCTCACGCCGGAGAAGATGAAGGAGCTCGGCGTCGGTGTCATCTCCGAGAACGTCGAGCCAACCGACAAGTACCAGGCGCGCGTGCACAACATGGATAGCCGCATGCTGCGCATTAACTACATGCACTGCATCGAGCTGCTCAACGAGGTGCTTGAGGAGAAGCTGCAGCCGACGGACGACATCAACACGACGAACGAGAAGCTGCTGGGCAAGCTCGTGAAGGAGCGCTACGGCACCGACTTCTTCATCTCGGACCGCTTCCCGTCGTCGGTGCGGCCCTTCTACACGATGGAGTGCAAGGACGACACCCGCTTCACCAACTCGTACGACATGTTCATCCGCGGCGAGGAGATCTCGAGCGGTGCGCAGCGTATCCACGACCCCGAGCTGCTCCTCGCCCGTGCCAAGATGCTCGGTGTCGACCTTGAGCCGGTGAAGGACTACGTGGACAGCTTCCGCCTTGGCGCGTGGCCGCACGGCGGCTTTGGCGTCGGCCTGGAGCGTGTGGTGATGCTCTACCTCGGCCTCAGCAACGTGCGCCTCGTTTCCCTCTTCCCGCGTGACCCGCAGCGCACCACTCCGTAAAGCCCGAGCACAGATTCCAAGTATCGTGTTTCATGGCTGCGGTAAGGTGGTAGTGCTTGTGGTGTTGTGTGTTTTCGTTGACAAAAAATAATTGAGGCAAAAGAAACAAGCCAAACACCAGAATACGATAAGCTTTTTTTTAATATCAGAGAGAGATCGCATGGGAAGAATGTCAACCTGTCGCGTGTCGCTCCTTTTTGTTTTGTGTTTCGTTCGTTTCTTCTCTCTTTTTTTTTTAGTTTTTCACTATATTGCACGCTCAAAAAGAGTTTTGAAAACGAAGTGAGCTTTGGTCAACATCAGCAGCAGCATCATTATACGTTTACTTTTTCTACATTTTCTCTTTTTAACGGAGAAAGAATTCGGCCACTGATGAAAAAAAAAAAAGAGTGAAAAGCTTGAAGAGGAGTATAAGAAACGAACAGCGAAATCGGATGCCAAGTGATTCACCGCCCTCACGATTGTGCGCGCGGGAATTGGTCGATTTCGTTCCCTTGTGTGTGCTTATCGCTAACTAAGGATCAAAAACGTGACGAACGCTATAACAAGCTAAGATGCAGTAGAAGAAAAGCTTTTTTTTTACGGACTGTTATGTTGTCTTGCCCTGTGCATCTTACTGCGCACGCAAGAAGATATGGCAAGCTCATAGCTTTTGGAAAAGGATGATTGACCACCGTGCAACACAACAGGCGAGCGCGAGTACTTTATACACGCCTTTTGGTAACTTCTTTGTTTTTCTGTTTCTCACAGGGCTCGAAGTGGTTAATTGTCCTTTTTTTTTTTGTAAAGTATTTCTGTTGCATCTTTCTTGGTCTTTTTTTTATAGCCTCTTTTCACGTCACTAAAAAATTTCGTTCGATGATGTCCTTTGTCGGTTCGCGCTGTCCGACACGTATCACTATATATATATACACACCCACTTACTATGGTTAATTAAGCACGATGGGAGTAAACACTCAAAAAAAAAAAATTGCAAGAAACAATGCTGTTCACGTTAATGCTTTTAAAACTCACTCCTAAAAAAATGATGTGAGGCAGCGGTTGTGTTGATTCTCGGTGCTTGACGCGGCACTAATGTAGTGTGTAAAGCTGCACAGAGAGAATGTGCTTAAGTAATGTTGAAAACAACTTAATTCCTTTTAACCTGACTACCGCGCTGATTTATGAGGAGAAACAAACGGTGTGCTTCCCTCCACAGCGTCTTTTATACAGAACTTCAGCGAGATCCTTCTAAAAACAATCGACAACTCTCATTTTTCGACGCCTTCTCTTTTTCAATTCTGTGTGCACATCTGTCTGCAAAAAAAAAAAAAAAATACTTGCCTTAAAAAACACTAGTACCCTTCTTTTGAAGAAAAAAAAACCTGGGAGACGGCCTCGCGGTTCCACATACACACACACACAAGTATATTCCCTTTATTTTTTTTTTTACATCTTTGTTCGAAACATACTACAAAGCCCCAGAGCAGTTGCTGAATTGTTAGCCAAGCCCTATTCAGGAGAGATCAAAACAAAAAGCCTGAGTTGCAAAAGTTTGACCCTTTTTGTGCCTTGCGCTTCTTTTCTGTTTTACTGTAATTGTTGTTGTCTGGTTTTCGCTTTGCTTTGCGAGTGAATCAGCAGAAGTTTAGCCTTTTTTTTTCTTTTACAGCTCACGCCCCTTTAATAGCTTGCGACCATGTCACTCAAAGCCGAAGCCAGCGCGTATGTGCCGTCGTTCTTTAAGAACAGAATGCCCGCGGCCGCCACAGTAGCACCAGCGCCGGCGCCGGCAGCAGCGGCACCCGCACCCCCCACCGCGCCTGCCGCGAAGCCCTCGGCTGTCACGGCTCCACACGTGGCACCGCCGTCCCATCCGCAGCAGCCTCCAGCTCCGTCCGCGCCGCCGCAGCCGACCAAGTCGAAGATCAGCGTCACGCGCACCGGCGCCAACACGACCAGCCCGATGCCGTCCTCAGCGATGCCGCCCATGCACCCGAACAGCCCGAGCACCTACCGCCACACGGAGGGCGGCGGCGCGATGCCGTACCCGCCTCCGTCCCCGGCGTCCATGTCGAGCGAGCGCAGCCCGGCGGTGCTGGCGCGCAGTGTGCCGGCCCGCATGAGCCCCTTCATGGCGCCGCGCCACAGCATGAACCCGAACGCCACCGAGTTTGTGCCGGGCCGACGCCACGCCGCGCCGGATGGCAGCGGGCTGGAGGCGCTGCCGACCTCCACGGCGGACATGGAGCTGACCAAGGCACCGGCAGTCAACGCTCTGAATGGTGCTGCCCCTGCTGTGGGCCCCGCCGCTGCTGCTGCTCCGGCAGCCCCTGCCGCGCCTGCTCCTGTGCGGCGCCACAGTGCGCAAAACTCTCCCGCCATTCAGCCTGCCCGGTTGGACGCGAAGTCGGCGCAGGAGATTGAAGAGATCAGCAAGCGCAGCGGCCTGAAAGTGTCGGCGGCCGCCTACGTGCCGCAGCGCACCTTAGCCCGCGTCGTCCTCGTGAAGCCGTCCCCGCTGACCCTCATCCCATCTGAGGACCCGGAGAAGGACAACATTGAAATGATGCTGGACGATCTGTGGTGCCTCTTCTACCTCCCCACCAACTGGGGTGAGAACATCAAGGAGGAGGACTACAACCCGACGCTGGTCTTCCGCGTCGACAGCATCCCTACCTTTTGGAAGGTGCTCAACAACATCCCGGCGCCGTCGGAGCTGGGCCTCAGCACGCTGTACCTCTTCCGCGACGGCATCGACCCGAAGTGGGAGGACGCCGCCAACCGCGACGGCGGCATCGTCAAGGTGAAGGTGACGCCCGCCCAGGTGGACGAGGCGTGGGAGCTGCTGCTCTGCCGCACCATCGGCGACTCCTGGTCCCCGTCGGTGCGGCAGACGGTCAACGGCGTCGTGCTCAAGGTGCGCGAGCGCGCCTACTATTTGGAGCTCTGGGTGACCAAGGACTCGATGGAGCTGCAGCGCGATCTTGCCTCGCTGTGGCAGCCGATCCTCGGCGCCTCCTTCGCCACCACGTACCTGACACACGCCATGATGCAGGAGCGGTCGCACGCCGCGGCTGCCGCGGCTGCGGAGAAGCAGAAGAAAAACCGCCGTCGTTACTGAGAAAGAGGAAAGTAGAGAGAGAGAGCAGGTGAAGCTATCAGCTCCAAAAATAAAAAATAACGCAGAACAGAAAAGAATGTTAGTATCAAATGATACGCAAGTGGATAGCTTGCGCATCACTTTCTAATGAACCTTTCTCTGCTGCTGCTGATACTACTGCATTCTCACTTTCCGTCAACGACTAATTTCTTCTTCCTTTTTTTAACTTTTGATCCGCTTCCCTGATTACCTTAAACGATTAAATGTGTGTTTCGCGCAGTAACAGTCTTTTTATTCTCTTTTTTTTTTGACCTTCTCTAATGTGTGCCTAAGCAGGCCAAAAAGAGTAAGGCTTTGGTGTTTCTGTGGCACTTTTCTCATCATCGAAAAAAAAAAAACCTCTCTTTCTATCTCTCTCCTTTGTGTAGTTTGCGATGGAGTTTGCGACCGTGTGTTCTTGTACCTTTCTGTCTTCTTTTTCTCTTTTCTTTGTTTGTTAAGGTAATGTGTTGAAAGGAAATGACGGAGAGGAGAGTCACTCTAAGGCTGTTGTGAGTAAAGATGAAAGTGTTTTCGCTGTGTATGTATTAAATTTGAAATTGTGCGTGCTGGCGCGCAGTTCATGTCTATGAAAGAAGACCGGAGCGAAAATAATAGCTGCTTCTTTTTTCTCCCCATCAACAAGGGCAAGAAAAAAGGAAAAAAATAACACAGATAATTTTCCTCTGTGTGTATTTTTTGTAATGCTTGTGGAAGTTTTCGGTCTCACCTTCTTTTTTTTTCCCCTCATTTCGATACATTGGTGGCCTTTAAGGTTGATTCATCGAATTGCAATGTGAAAAAGCTTTTTTTTTTCAAAAAGCCGTAGTTGAGCTTCCATTGGTCTGTTCAGAGTAGCACTTTTGTTTCTTTCTTCTTGTGTGTTGGTCATTGATTTAAAAAACAACACAACTATTAATCGCGTCATAAATCAATGCAGCTTGTCAGAGCTGTTAAAAGATGTTTTTAAAAAGAAAAACCAAAAGATTGGAAGAAAAAGCTCTCCTCAGGGTTGTGATGCTTCGTCTGAGCGTTTTGTATTGGCATAGCTTACAAACAAGTATTGCAGCAAGACGTATCGGGGCCCTATATTTTATTTTCTTTTTCTCGAGGAAGTCAACGGATAAACAATCCGCGCTACGCTTGATCTCAAATTTTACATTTCAGATCAAGAAAGAGGACGCCTTGCGCGCAACATCCTCTCTGTCCTGCGCAATGACCTACGCGCAGCTCGATTTTGCAGGAGTGGGGTCGACAGGAAATGCTTCATCGCTGTCACATTAACTTGTTCATATATTTATTTATTTTTGCGTCTCTAGAATGTCGAAAAACTGCTGGCAATTCTAGATTTTGCTGCCAACGATCATTTCTATTTTTTCCCCGCTCACACCCGCGCTTATTCTCTATTTTCTATCCTCTCAAAACCAAGTGCAACCCACCATTTTACATTCCTTCTCATTAGTACTTTTTTTCCTATACGACTCCGATCAATAGGGTGTGCTGCCTCCTCATACAGCCACATACAGGTATCGCCCTAAACACTTCTAAAGATAGCACCAACGACAACAACGAGAAAAGAAAAAATAGATATGTTGCGTTTTCTTCGACGCGCAAGCGCAGTCGCGGCTCTGTCCGCCGTAACGACCACTGCCGCCGCCGGTCGCACACCGACCACCAACTCGCAGCCACCTGCGTCGTGGTCCGTGGCGTACGCGACGCCCCGCGCCACCTTCGCGTCCCTCACGCGACCGCTTCGAAAAGACATCCGCAAGGGCGACCGCGGCGAGTCGCGCCGCCTTACCTTTGAGGAGCGGGCTGAGCGTCGCATGGGCAAGACGCGAGACCAGAAGGAGACGCGGGAGCAGCTGGTGCAGGAGGCGCAGACGATGGTGTCCGAGGACTTTCCGGAGGAGCTCGAAGCTGTTTACGCCAAAACCTTCGAGAAGGCCAACATCAGCGCCATGAAGGTGCTCAACATGGCCAAGTGCTTGGAGCTGCTCGAGGTGGAGATGGCAGGTGGGCACAACGTGCTGCTCACCAAGGTGGCGCAGGTTGTGAAGACGAGCAACACAAGCATTGAAATCACACCGAACTCGCCATCCTTTGCCTCGGCCATCCTGCAGCGCGTCAGCCGCTTTGACAGCGGGTTGCAGGTGACGAAGGAGGGAGCCAAGGTGAAGGTGGTCATGGCACCGATCACGACGGCGCGCCGCGACAAGACCGGCGTGGAGATCAGCAACCTCGTCGCCACATTCCGGCAGAAGGTGAAGGAATCGCGCACGAACGCCGTGAAGGTGCTGCAAGACGCCGGATTAGAGGAGGGTGTGATGCAGGAGCTTTCCGCCATGGTCGACGCGGCGGCAAACTCTTTTGTGGAGGAGAAGGCGGCGGAGCTGGAGCTGCTGGCGGAGGAGGTGATGTCGATGGGCATCGACGAGTCCGACGTCGTGGGCGAAGGAAAGTAAGCGAGCCAAAAAATGATGAAGAGCAGAATACTGTCACGTGTTATTTGACCTTGTAAAAAGCTGCTTATTACAGCTGAAACAAAAATAGTTGTCGCACTTTCGTGCTAGGCATTTTTTTTTGTCAAACGTACTGTTCCTTTTCGCTTCAAGTAGTTGCTTATATGCAGCAGGAAACTTTCGATCTTAAAACTTGTTGTGGCAGAAACGCTCTGGAAACGTTTTGAATGCCAATGATGATTTTCGTATTACTATCATTTTTTTCTGATTCTTTTACTACACGTCGGAGCATCGTTTTCCTTTTTTGCCTTTTCTGCACTCCACCATCTGTTTCTTCTTCCCGGCTCGCATTCATCACCAGGCAACTTACACGCCACTCAAACCATCGCGTACAACGTAAAACAACAGCTGAACCCTAGTGGATATTTTGTTTGGGGACAGTCGTCATGTCGTCCGTTTGCGCACACCACTCGACTCTAGATGCTGCAAAAATCCTCTTCTTCTTGAAAACCACTTGAGGCAGCTCACCTTCCCATGTTTCCCACCTTTCAAACGACACTTTCCGCAAAAACTTCGACTTATTGTCCTACTATTTCTTTCCATCGCTCCATCTTCATCGTCTATTACCCGTCTTTTCTCATATGGTCTAGTGGTTCCTCACACTTGACTTAGACTCATATGTGTAACGCGTGGCAGCGTCAACGCTCTGCGTGATGATTCACCGTGCATTCCTGTGGTATCTGAAGCACTTTGCATGATCCCGAAAAACGCAACGTGCACCCTTCCTGCGGGGAGCGGTGCGAACTGACCGAGCCGTTGTGCGCTGCTGCCGCTGCCGCTGCCGCTGCCGCTGCCGCTGCTGCTGGAGCTGAAGCTGCTGGGGCTGTGTGTCCGTCTGTAGACGTGTGAGTGTGAGTGTAAGTGTGAGGTGTTACTGTGAGCTGGTGTGGCNACGTGATTGTCTGTTGCTTTAATTCATCTTTTAAGGTATTGTTTTTATGATTGAAGAAGAGAAAAAATACACTAAATATAAAGTTTTGCGAACTTTTTATTTTTTTTTTAATTAAGAAAGGAATTAGTTTGGCAAGGCACTACAGCGGTTCGTATATTTGACAGGCGTTTTGCATTGGTTTTTGTAAACTCCATTGGTTCTCACATGTGGGGTTCAGCTGGGCGCTCTGTGTATGATTACGTTTTTTCTCTGCATTTTCCCTTTCTCTCTACTTTCTTTCTGTACTTTAAAGCTTTTTTTTTTACAGCGATTCTTACGGGAGCTCTTACACATATTATTTTCATGTATTTGGAGACTTGTCTCCACTCGCAGCGCCACATCCATAACACAAGCGTTTCTCCTTTGTAGTTGTGAATACTTTTATTTACATGCATTGAGTGATACTTGCTTTTTCCTCTCTTCCTTTTACAAAAGAAAGACAAAAAAAAATGAGGACGTGGAAGTCGTGTCAATGCGCTTTGTGGGTGTGTCTACTGGTGCTGGTTGTCTTGGTCAGTCAACGCCCCGTCGCCGCCGCCAGCGACATCGAGCGCTCCCTCTTCCGCACCGCGAGCAGCGTCGTCGATGTTGCCAACATGCGTCTCGCAGAACTGCACGACGCTGCCGGGTTCTGTCCGTGGATCCTCGTGGCGTACTCCGATGGTTGCGGGCATTGCCGCAGCGCAGCCCCAGACATCATTAAGCGTGCACAGGATACCTTTGACAGTGCAGAGGACCTGCTGCACGAGTTCACCGTGGCGGCGCTGAACTGCCACGGCAACACGGACATCTGCCGCGACCTCGGCGTTACCGGTGTGCCGACGTTTTTTCTGCTGACGCCGAGCTGGCTGGCCATGACGCAGCCGACCCTGTCCCCCATCACCCTGAAGCTAAGAAGCGACGCGGCAACGCAAAACGTGTCGGCGACGTTGCAGGTCTTGACGCGTATTTTGATCGGCCGCGGTGGTGGTGTCGACACACACCTCGACCTCACTCGCAACATCTGGGGTCCGATGGCGAATGCGTCGTGGAGCGCGCAGAATCGCGAGCGCTGCATCGATATGCGCAACTTCCTGCGCAACGCAAAGCAGAACGACATAAAAAAAGCGGCTGCTGGCGCGGCAGCTGCGGAGCAGACGACCTTTGTGGAGGAGCGCGACTTTCATTCCGTGGATGTGGCGAACGCTTTCTTCTATACCCTGTATCACGAGGTGGCGCTGGTCGGCCTCGACTCGGTGGAGCGGCGGTACGCATTAAATCGCTTTGTGCGGGCCGTGCAGCAGCGTCTTCCCGGGCTTGGCGCGGATGTGCTGCTGCATGAAATGGCAGACCACACAAACGTGCAAGGGGAGGGCGGCAACCAGGCCGACTTCACCGCCTTCACGGTGGCCGAGTGGCAGAAGTTGGTGGTGGGCGCTGCCATCCCCTATCGAGGCACACCGCGCGATCTGACGTGGTTGACGTGCCGCGGCTCCTCCTGGCGGTATCGCGGCTTCCCGTGTGGGATGTGGCTGCTCTACCACGCCCTCACCGCGAACGCCGCGGCGAGCCACACCGCCCCCGACGGCGCCAACGCGGGGGCCGGTGCAGTGGACAACACCGAAATTCTGTTTGTGATTAAGGACTACGCCCGCAACTTCTTCTCGTGCGAGACGTGCCGGAACAACTTCATGCGCTTCTCCCCGAATCGCGAGGAGGACCCGGTGTGGCAGCTGTGGAAGGTGCACAACGTCGTCAACTACCACCTGTCTAGCGTGACGGAGGGCGCCGATCCGTTGGTGCCGAAGCGGCAGTTCCCGGGGCCGGAGTTGTGTGCGTCGTGCTACCGCGACACGCCGGACGGAGACACAAAGCCGGAGTCGAAGGTGGTCATGGCGGAGATGATTCAGTTTTTGCGCAGTCGCTACCGTTGGGTCCCCAGCAGCCTGCGTGACTCCCCGACCATCTCGGCCAGCCCGGCTTCCCCCGGCGCCAACGAGCAAGTGATTACGGTCTACAAGACGCCGATGACGCTGAACGTGGTGCTCACGATGGCGGTGGTGATCGTCGTGGTGCTGTGCGCGATGCAGTACGTGCTGCGCCGCTCCCGCGCGCAGAAGGCAAAGCGGCATCGGCCAATTCTGCCTCTGCGCATGCAGCCTTAACAACGTGACAAGAGGGGGAAAAACAGGTCTCCGGGGGCAATCTCTAAATAAAGAAGATTGAAAATTCTTGTTGCCTTTACAATTGATGATCGCTGCGAAATTACTAAGTACCTGAGGTCTTCTCTCTTTGCAAAATTGGACCACCACAAAGCTGATAAAACTAGGTTTCTTCATTGACTTTTTTACTATAGACTTTCTAAAAAGTGTTTTTTCTCGTGCATGGATTGGGACGCGCAGCCGCCGTTGATTCTGAGCTGACGCATTTATACCTCCACTCCCAATTTACTATTTTTTGTTTGTCTTACCTAATCTGCTCTTTTGAGAAGTAAGCATGTGACTAAATTGACATATTTTTTTTTCGATGAAGAAAAGTAAACTGCTCTAGTTTCTCTTTCGCTAAGAAACACGCTTTGCTTCTTACAGCAAAAACTAAAGTGTTGCCTTTTAATGTCCGCGAATCACGTTCTTGCTTCACTTATTTTGTCAGTGGAGAAAAAAAAAAGGAAGAGCAGAAGCAACGAGAGCGTGAAAGAGTAGAAAGAGGCCAAGAAAGACAAGCTTATTTTCAGCAATTTGTTCACATTTACTTCAATGACTACCTTTTCTCAACCCCTGCCCACCTTTACGAACCTTTATTATCCTTGCAAATACAAATTTCGTTCACGCTCGCTGACGGCAAAGTGCCTCGTTCTGCTTTTTTTATTTTTCTCCGCGTGCTACTGGCTTCCCAGCAAGCACCCGATGCCGCTTTTGAAGCGATGTGTGGCCATCATTAACAACCGCAGCGGCCACCGCCACAGCATCCACGCGTACACGGAGACACTAAAGCAGTACATGGATCGTGCCGGCATCGTGCACCACGACATTCACATTCCGAACGACGACGTTGCGGAGCACCTTCGCCGCACACTACCGCAGGCGGAAGCACTTGTTCTCTGCGGTGGGGATGGTACGGTGAACAGCACCGTGAATCTGCTGGCTGCCATGTCCGCCCCCGCCGCGAGCCCTTCGTCCTCTTTGTCGCCGCGGTCGTTGCTGGCGGAGACCCCGCTGCTGCTGGTGCCGACGGGGTTGCACAACTCCATCGCCACCTCCCTCGGCGTCAGCTCTGCCGAGCGCGCCGTCTCGAGCCTTGTCGTGGGCCGCACCGTGCGAGTGCCGCTGTGGGCGGTCCACCTGCACTCCCCGCCCGCACCGAAGCGATCGAGTTTCTCCTCGGGAGCTCCAGAGGCTGCTGCTGCTGCCGCGGCGGAGGAGAAGCCGGATGTCAGCACTCCGTCACCGGTGCGCTACATGTGTTCGTACGTCGCCGTTGGCACCTACGCCTCCATCGTGCAGCGGCAGGCGAAGTGGAAGGCGGCGCAGGAGGACTATGTGTCGCTGCCAGCGCTGCTGGGGACTCTCGCCGCCACCTCGCTCTACACCGCCGTCGAGCACGCGGCACCGCGGTGCACGGCGCAGCTGACAACGAGCCGCAACACCTTGCACGACGCCGTCGCGTCGACGGTGCGCACGGGTCCGCTGCGAATGCTGGTGGCAGCGCAGATGCCGCAGCTGCAGGCCGGCTACTCGCTGACTCCGGCAGCAACCTACCACCAGCACCAGCTGTGTGTGACAACCGGCACCAGTGACGTGACGCGCTTGCGCATGTGGCACTTACTGCGTCGGGAGGCGCGCGAGGGCTACGTTCTGCCAGAGGACGGCGTCGACGTTCAGGAGCAGGTGCGGGAGCTGCGAATCGACTTTCCCCCAGCGGCTTCAGTAGGCTCCTCCACTCAAAGTGCCGCAGATCGTGGTGGGGAAGACGGCGGTGAAAAGCCAATCGAAAAGAAGAAAAAGGAAAGCGACGCGAATGGCGAAAAAGAAGGAGACGATGACGACGACGATGATGCGGCGCTGCTCGTGCTGGATGGAGAGTGCGTTCGCGTGCCGCACGGGAGCTTCGTCACCGTGACGCCAACAGATCTGACTGCGCAGTTCATCGTGAGTTGATAATGTTTGTTTGTTCTTTGCTGCGCATACGGCGGAGAGAAAAGAACCGTGTGAAAGCGCCATCTTTTCCTTTCTTTTCAGAAGTTGCTGGCGGTCGTGCGTGTATCGGAAAGATTATGTTTTTTTTTTTTTTCTTTGTTGTTGCTGTACTGTTTAAGATGAAACAATCCTACTCTTCACATACCCAACAAGCTCAAAAGAAAAATGCCTTAAAAATGATTACCTAATTTCTCTGATTAGCGTTGAACGATGTCATTTCACATGGACGAATAAACGCAGGGCTCTCTCGCCTCAAAACAAAAAAAAAAACAGAACTTTTAATGGCGTGTGCTACTTTTCCGGTGCAACTTTCTATGATCAAAGCGCGGGTTTTCCGCATGTTTTCTCCACTTGTGCGTCCTCTTCTCAATACTAATCCTCTCTTTTTTTATAATGCCTTTTACGAAACATTGAAAAAGGAATAGAAGTACATTCTGTTATCTGTCTCTCTCTTTCTCGACCCGCGTTGCCGGTCATAAGATCTCGCCACGAGAGAGTGATAGCATTCTCGTTTCACAGAGCGAAAAAAAAAATCAGAGGAGTATGGATCGAGGCTACTCTCGACCACGCGGTGGCTACGGTGGTGGTGGTGGTGGTGGTGCGTTTAGCGGCGGTTACGGTGGCGGCTACGGTGGGGGCTTCGGTGGTGCTTTCGGTGGCCCACCAGGTGCTCCGCCCGGCGGCCCGCGGCGGCGCTTCCGTGGTGACTTCGACCCAGAGGAGTACGCCCCGCGCCGCAAGATCCACGGGCAGCGGCCCGTCGATTTTTACTCGCCGGCCATCCAACACGTCCTGACTCGTCTCGTGCCGCGCAAGACGCCCTACAGCTACCACGTCGCTCCGCACGAGTACTACACCAAAGACTTGGTCTCCGCCAGCGTCACCAACTACAACCCCAGCACGGCGCTGTGCACGCAATGGGTGAACACGTCCTACCACCCGGACAGCAAGGGCGGGCGGGTGCGCACCCCGCTCTACGGCCTTCAGTGGTCGCCCAGCGGACGCCGCCTCCTCTGCTCCACCGGCCGCGGTGAGTTTCTGCTCTTTAACGGGCAGTCCTTCGGTGTCGAGGTGAAGACGGTGGCACACGACGACAACCGACCGTGTCGCGCCATCGCGTGGGGCCGGCGGCACGATCTGATCCTCAGCGGCGACGACGCGGGCAAGCTGAAGATGTGGATGTCGAGCTTCGTGTTCATGTCGGAGGTCGACACGAGCCACCGCGCCGTCCGCGAGATCTCGTGGGCGCCGCTGGAGCTGAAGTTTTGCACCGCCGGGCAGGACGGCTCGGCGAAAGTGTGGGACACGAACACCGTCGGTGCCCATACCGCCACCGTCGGCGCGGATGGTTCGAAGCAGACGGCGATGGAGGAGGTGAAGCTGGAAGGGCACGGCGGCGACGTGACGACGGCGCACTGGCACCCGTACCGCTCGCTGATTGCCACCGGCAGCCAGGACACGCAGTGCCGCCTGTGGGACCCGCGGACGGCGTCGCGCGGCAGCATTGCCGCCCTGCACGGACATAGCCAAGCGCTCACGTGCGTGCGGTGGCACCCGGACGGGCGGACGCTGCTCAGCGCGTCGAAGGACGGCACGGTGAAGCTGTGGGACATCCGCAAAACGCAGCCGGAGGTGAAGCGCTTCACCGGGCACGTGGACGCGGTGGAGAAGGTGGACTGGCACCCAACGGTGTCCGACCTCTTCGTGAGCACTGGTGCGGATGGGAGCATTATGTACTGGATGGTGGCGGAAGGGGACGGGACGATGACGCACGGGGTGGAGGACATCACCCGTGAAGCCGCCGCCGTGGAGGCCGCGCACGACAAGTTCCGCGACAAGCCAAACCCGGTGCACTGTGTAGCGTGGTCGCCGCTGGGCAACCTGCTGGCCTCCAGTGGGCACGAGGTGAAGTACTGGACGCGCAACAAGCCGGGTGCGCTGGAGGAGAAGGAGCGTGGCGTGGAGGACGACGTCCTCGACGATCAAGCCAACCCCACCGTGTGAAAGTGAAGTAGTAGACGGAGGGGAAAAAAAAAAGAACACGAGGCGAACTCTTGTGCAAACTGCTGCCTGACTCTTTTTTTTTTTTTGCTTGGTATTGATGTTCCTCGTTTGAATTTGGCCTCTCTTTTTGCGGTCACGCGAACTGGCTAATATAGTTGTGTGTTTTTGGTGTGTGTTTGGTTCGAAGGGCTGTTGCGCATGCTGTTGATGCGCGCAGTACACAAATGTCACGGATTTAATATTGCATGAAAAAAAAAAAAGAAAAAAACGGGTCTAATTTTATCTTCTTTTGACACGACATCCTGTTTTGAAATGCAGCTTACGAGAAGGCAGCCGTGTTCAATGCGGAGTGCGTTCCTCATTTCAGGTGCTTTTAACTCTGTCGTCGAAAACCGCCACAAAAAAAAAAAGGAAGTACGTCAGTCTAACTATGTATCAGCGATCATAGGTCGACGATTGTGTCTTTCTCGAGGTATCTTCGTCACTTACTTGGCTACCTTACGATCCCACTCCATCCTCTCTTTTTTCTTTACTTCTCCATCTCTCCTTTTTTTTCTTTTTTGCCGTGCACAGTCCAATCAAGTGTAAAAGAGGCACTTGGAAAAGTAACTTCTTTACTGCTACCTCTTCTTGTTTGTGTATTTGTGTGTCTGTAGGCAGCTCCACGGCGTTGTCCAATTTGCAATCTGCTGGTGAATCTCCTTCCATATCCGCCTTATTTTTTCTATATACTTTTTTGACTCTCTCTCTCTCTCTCTCCACATCGTGCGCCGATACACACACATACACACACATTGGCGAATGGAGCAGCTGCTGCGTGTGTGGCGCTACACCCACCTCTCTCCTGAGGAGCTGCAGCAGGGCCTCACCCTCGCTGCCGCCCACCACCACCCCGACACCGCGCAATCGCGGTGGAAGTCGTGGGCGCTGACGGAGATCGTGTACCGCGATCACGACCCTCTCAGCAAGGCCTTCGCCATCGCCTCCTTTCTTCCCCTCGTCATCGTCATGTTCCTCTCCGGACTCGCCAGCGCGCCGTCACGCGAGCGGCGCATCCCCGCTTTAAATCTGCTTGTCTACCTCATCGTGAGTGTGGTGTGGAACGTGACGTGTAAGGCGCTGCTGCGGAGCGCACGTCCGGCCCACCCCGCGGCGGGAATGAACTACACCACCCTTCACGGCATGCCGAGCGATCATGCGCAGTTCATGGCGGGTCTCGCCGTGTACCTGGCGCGGCGCTGGTCAGCGTCAGGGCCTTCACCGTCCATATTTGCGAGGAAAGGAAAGACGCGACCCAAGACGAAGAATGGCGCGACGGGCGGCGCTACTGCGCCGATGCCCATGCCGCGTCTGCTGTCCGCTTTTCACTTCTCGGCAGCTGTGTTTGTCGGGGTGGGCCGTGTGTACAACGGCTACCACACAGTGGGGCAAGTGATTGTGGGGTGGGCGATGGGGTGTGTGTTGGCGCTGCTGTGCACAACGGCGTACGCGCAGGCGGTGCTGTCGTTGATCTCGCAGCGGATCATGCTGCCTGTGATGCTCCTTTGCACGTACTGGACAGAGGCGGTGTGTTGAGTCTTTTTTGTTTATATATTTAAGCTGTTCGAATTAGTTTTGTTGTATTTAATTTCTCTGCTCTAAAAAAAAAAGACTTAATGAGTTGAAGCTTTTACCTCTTGTGTGAACATTTCTAACTTGATAGCTGGCGTATTATCATCGATGACGATCTTCTTTGATGAGCGTTCCGTAAATTGAGTCTTTAACGTATTCCTTTTTTTTTTTCTCCCTCCCTCGTCTTTCTTTATCCGCCGTTTCAACTGGTGTCGCTGAGAAGCTCTTTTTTTTTTTTTTGTATGGAGATCAAGCAAACACACACCATTTAAAGTTTGCACGTTTCATAATTCTGAGAGAAAAAAGGTACTGCTACTTTAAACAAAAGAGAACAACAGAGCTCTTCTTTTCTTTCTCTTTACTTCTTTCCCCTTTTCATCATCATTCCCTTTTCCCATCACGCATAATTCAACGGCGACAGTCACCTTCCCATATGATTAGTGCAAAGGAGGTGTTCCACCAGCTGACCACTGGGCCGGGGCTGATGGACAGCGTGTGCAACTTCATCATTCGCCCTCCGCGATCCGACTACGAGATGGACGACCTCGGCCCGGAGGTGTTTCGCATCGGCGACGACGGACAGCAGCGTTTCATGCGGCACGACTTCGAGCTGGAGAACATGCGCGGTCTGCGCTTCCAGTGCTCGTGGTTCAAGCCCTACCCCGCCAAGCGCACCCCGTGCGTGGTGTACTGCCACGCGAACTGCGGTGGCCGCTACGACGCGCTCGAGGCCCTCTTCGTGCTGCGGGAGGGCTTCAGCCTTTTTTGCTTTGACTTTTGCGGCAGTGGCATGTCGGAGGGCGAGTACATCAGCCTCGGCTTCTACGAGCGGCAGGACCTGGCGGCCGTGATGGAGTTCCTCACGCTGAAGAGCGACGAGGTGGACGGTGTGGCGCTGTGGGGGCGGAGCATGGGCGCCGTCACGTCGATCATGTACGCGTCCAAGGACCCGTGGATCCGCTGCATTGTCTGCGACTCGCCCTTCGCGACGCTCCGCGTGCTCATCAACGACCTGGTGCAGCGGCACGGCGGGCGCACCGCCCGGGTGATTCCGAGGGCGGTGGTGCAGGCCATTGTCGAGCGCATTCGCAAGCGCATTATGAAGCGGGCCTCCTTCGACATTGACGATCTCGACACCGTCAAGTACGCCCGCCTTTGTCAGGTGCCGTCGCTGCTGTTCTACGGCACGGAGGACGACTTCGTCTCGCCGCAGCACGGCGACCTCATCCGCGATGCATTTCCCATCCCGTGCCTGCAGCAGTACACCCCGGGCGGGCACAACGACGAGCGCGATGAGGACATCCAAAAAGTCATCGCCGCGTTTTTGCATCTCTACCTCATCGATAAACCGAACGGCGAGCGGGAGCGGCGGGCGGAAGAGGAGGAACGCAACTCCGTAGAAGAGGCACGCGCCGCAGCGGCAAGCGCACTGCCACCACCAGCAGCAGCAGCAGCAGCGTCAACAAGAGAAAAAGAAGTGGCCTCTGCTTCTCCATCGGAGAGTGAACAGGACGACGATGAAGCCTCCTCCTCGTCGGGCTCGGAGGCCTCATCAGCAACATCATCATCGCAGGCATCGTCGAGCAGCTCTGGCGCGGCCTCCACGACATCCTCCTTGCTGCGACGCCGCTACGGCTACGCGGAGTCGTCACCGTCCCCCGTCGCCTCCGGCATCATGCGCAAAGCCGGACGGGAGGTCGCCGCAGACCCGCCGCCTGCCACTGCCACTGCCACAGCCACAGCCGCCGCCGCTCCGCGCGTTGCGACGTTGGGCATTGGCGAGTCATCACCCATTGAAACTCGCAAGAGCGAGCAGTTCAACTTGCCGGACGTCCGTTCTAGCACCCCGAGCTCCACCGCGAGCAACCCGATTAACTACGCCACGCTTAAGTCGCCAGACGGCGTTGGCGCAGCGATGGCGTCGCTGCCGCAGCTGCAAGCACCCTCGCACCGTCCACCGCCAGTGTTCACAGCGACGGAGAGTGCGGAGAGGGTAGTGCCGTCCACGGGCGGGAGTGGCAGCCGGGCAGGTCGCATGCCGCAGCTCACGAAGTAGGGCTAGTCGTGGAGCGAGATCACAAAAGCCCGCAAGTTCGGTCAAGGTCTGCGTGTGTGTGTGTGTGCTTTGCTTTGACCTTAAAAAAGGCTAATGTTTCACTTATTTTTTTTTTTGAGCTGTGTATTACTTGTTGATTTGCTTTTATTGTGAGTCTGTGAATGTGGAAACTTTTCTGTTTGTGAAAAGATCTTCATCCTTCGGATTCGATGCTTTTTTTCCCCCTCATCCACCGTAACATGGGGCTTTCTGTAACGTACGTCACTTACCATTTTTCATTTCCTGACCGCCTTGCGTTTCATCGTTTTGCTTTTCAGCTTTTGTCCAATAGTCACAATATAATTCATAGAGCTGCTGTTTATCTTTTACTGTTCCTCCCGTTATTCTTATGTATACATTTTAATAAAGGATAAAACGCTTTAGCTTTTCTTTTTTCAAAATAAAATTGAGGAGGTGCAGAAAACATATTTTCACTTTAAAGGTCAGCGCGATAAGCTCGGGTTTTCTTCGAGTTATAACGCTAATGTGTCTTTGTGTGTAAAATACTACTTATACTACTCCTCAAAGCCATTGTGGCACCCGCAACGCGTCACGCACCGTATTGTAAAACGAATAAAAAGTCAGCAAAAAAGATGAGAGATCACAGCTGCGTTCAATTAAGCTGGCTTAATGTGAAAAGACGAAGTGTATTTGAAACGTTCAGCATAGTCAACAGAGCGGGCCAATGTTCTGCACGCTTCACATTAAATGAAACAATGGAGAGCTAGAGTGACTAAGAAAGCACAGTGGGTACTGTAGGAGCAAAGGAGGGCGACATGTAGTCTCTGCTTGTTGTAGTTGTTTTCCTTTTCTCTCTTTCTCTCTGTTGCCTCTCTTTACCTTGTCTTGCACTTTCTTTATTCCGCACCCACAACGCAAACGCGAAACATGCTTTCAGTAAGAAGTAGTCATTTAGCTGAGTCGCGGCGTGCAAGCTTTCATTTACCAGTGAGCAAACCAAAAATAACAAAGAACAAAACCAGAGGCAGCCCTTTACCTCGCTTTTGGTGAAGCGCAGCCCTCGCGAAAAGAAGAAATTTTTTTTAAAGGTTTTAGAAAACCTTTAGCGTAGGTTTGAGTGACACAAGTGAAGATGAAGACGTCCGTTTTAGTGGGAGCTCTGCTCCTGTTTTTGCTCCACGTGACCTGTGTAGCACTCGCCGCAACTACTGACAACAGCGCCGCTTCGAGTGATGCCGCCTCCCCCTCCGCATCAGGCTCTGCAGTCACACCCCAGACTTCCACGACCACGACGACAACCACGAGCACACCCACCACCACCACCACCACGACCACCACTACCACAACCACCTATCCTCCGCTGGTGGAGGACAAGTGGTCCAACATCACGATGGAGTTCTTCATCATCTTCATCAGCGTCTCCGGCGGCGTTGGCGTCGTCGCCTTCATCGTCATCACGGCGCTGTGCTGTCGCGAGAACAAGCTGCTCGAGACCAGCGACGACAGTGATGACGAGAGCGTGTACTCGGAGAGCTACCCGTCCTCCACCTCCTCTCCGTCGCCGTCCCGCTCCTCTAGCCCAAGTGACGAACTCGAGCGAACGGAGACGGAGCGCAGCTGGGATGCGGCGAGCAACTCCGGATCTCCCGTCAACGACGACAGTGTGTCGCAGCAACAGCAGCAGCGAAGTCACCGTCGTCACCACCACCACCGACACCATCGTAGCCGCTCGCGGTCGCGCTCGTGCAGCGTCGTGAGTGCGCCGAGCTCTGATGAGGAGCAGAGTGAATTTGCAGATGAGTTCTGGGGCGCGTCTCGGTAGAAAGTTTTAAAGCGCTCATTTGCCCTCTTTTTTCTTTTTCCTTTTATGGTTTTTCTCTTCTGTATTTTACTTTTTTTTCTTCCGGTTTTTTTCCGTTGACCCTGACTCGACGACGTTTTGCAGACGCGCGAGTGCGCTGCAGCCTATATTTTGGTTATCACTTCCATGTTACTTACTTCTGTTAATTTTTTTTTTTATGTGTACATCTGTTGCAACTTCGTTGCCGTACTTGAACGTCTTGCTTTTTTTTTTTTTTTCCTTTCTTTGTTTTTCTTACCTTTACGCTCGTCCTACATAGTTGTACTTACGAAACAACGACGATCCGCTTCATGTGACTCGAAATCAAAATAACGAGCCGTCCACCACTCTTTCGCACTCGTTGCTTTTCTTCCATTCTTTTAAGCTTCTGTTTTTCTTTTTTCCATATCATCCTTTTTTTTTTGGCTTCTTGGTTTCTTCCTCAATCTCTTCAGTGCAATGCGTTTCTTTTCAGCTTTTTTTCTTCTTGCTTTGTGTTTGGTGTTTGTCTTCTGCGCTGAAATTTGCGTTCGTTTGTTTGTTGTTGTTCGTTTGATGTCTTTTCTTTTTTCTTTTTCTATGACTCTGTTAGTCTTATGTGAAAACATTACCTTACACAAAGAGACAAAAGATGTTGCAAATCATCAGAGACATCGTCCGTTTGTTGTTTGTCGTTGTTTGCTTGTGATGCGCCATCATGATTCATGTCGACTGGCGTGGTAGAAAACGTGGTGCCTCTGGTGCTCAATACGTATCAAACTTACTGCGACGTAGTCGTAAATCTTTGCCATGCTGATGTTCCCGCCCTTCCAAGCTTCTTTTTTGTCTCATCGTCATCCTTAAGCTCCACTCCTTCTCTCCTCTTCTACTCTCCCCGCAGCGAAAATTACTTTTAATTTCTTTTTTTGTGCCGCAAACAAAAAAAAAAAACGCTACGCTTCTGCTACTTCAGTTCACGCAAAACACTACATACTTTCTTCTCATAATCTTACAATTTTTGGTTAGAGCCTGTATTCTCGGTTTTTTTTCTTTGGCATATGCACGCGTCAAATTGATGTGTGCTGAAAAAAAAATCTTTTGGAAAAAACAAAGTAGCATGATAAACGCTTTGCGAGAGGATGGTGTTGCTGCTGCTGCGCAAGGCAGTCGATGCAAGCTTTACAACACGGATGAATATGGCTTCATTCTCCCCCGCAATGAAAGCGGTGACGCCACCACGGAGGCGAACAGACGGGCAGACTGCACCCCTGCCACCTCCACAGATAACACTGCATCTCTCTGGACTGTGGACGCTCTTCGCAAGGAGGAGGGCTGGTGGGCCTCCGACTTTCTTCTCTACCTAACGTGGAAGTCAGCCACCCTGTCACCTGCCGTGCCCCCTCCAGCGCACTCCGAGGACTTGCCTCGTGAAATGCACGACGACGCTTCTGTGACACGTGCTGCGGCGGCGTCGCCTTCCCTCAGTGATGATGACGTCGACGCGATGCTGCTGGAACGCTGGTTTTGGTCGCGCTGGGGGACGCGACTGCGGCGATGTGGGGGCTGCCCACACATGTCTCTCCGCACCCTCCTGTGGGGCTTCTTCTCCGGGGCGTGGCAGCAGAGCGCGCACGCGCAGCAACGCGAGGCTGCCGCGTACACATCCTGTCTGAGCCGCGCCGATGCCACAACCTGTTCTCCCGAGTACGCCGCCGCTCTCGAGTCCATTGACCGCGACCTTGGCCGCACCTTTCCCCATCACGTTCTCTTCCAAGGCACCGCGGCACGGTCGTGTGGGCAGGCGCAGCTGCGCCGCCTCCTCAGCGCCTATGCCGCGCAAGATCGGGAGGTGGGCTACTGTCAAGGTATGGCCTTCGTTGCCGCTGTGGTGCTGATGGTCGCACCCGAGCTGGAGGCGTACCACATCTTTTGTGCGCTGATGCGCGATTGCGACCGTGCCTCGCGGGCGAGGGTTCTTGGTGGGCAGCACGGGATGCGACAGCTGTACCGCTCCGGCTTCCCACTTCTGCAGACGTTGCTGGCGGAGTTGAAGAGCCACATCGAGTTACTCCTGCCCGCCCTCGCAGCGCACCTCCAGTCCATGGAGGTGGACATTTCCATGTTTGCCTCGCGATGGTTTCTGACGCTCTTTGTGCACCAGCTGCCCCCGCCGCTGCTGCTGCGCGTGTGGGACTTCTTTCTGGTCCGCGGATGGTCGGTGATGGTGCAGGTTGCGGTGGCGCTGCTGCACCAAGAGCAGGGAGCGCTCCTGAAGCTGAACCTGGAGGGAATCCTGCTTCACCTGAAGGGGGCTCGGTCACGACGGCACAACGAGGGCGAGCTGCTGCGTCG
>JASAOP010002772.1:0-87403 GCA_030849055.1 Crithidia thermophila
AGGGCAAAAGCACCGGACACGCTGCCGGTCTTCATCGTGCCAGGGTCGAAGTCAGCCACGGAACCTTTCACCTTGAATCCTCGGTTCACGGAGGCGCTGTTTTGGCGAGGGATCTCGTACGGATTTTGCTCCGAGTTCTGCTTGTCTGCCGGCACAACCTGTCGCTCCTCTTCCGCCGTAGGAAGCACGGCTTGGGCGAGATCGTGCATGGGAAGATTGTCGTGCTGCGCCGCCTCCTCAGCAAAGTTGGCGTCACCTGTCATTGTGAGAAAAACAGTAACGTGAAGAAGGAGAGGAAAAGCCTAGAAGTAAGAAGTGTTTCAAAAAAGTAAATTGGTTTCAAAGAAAAAAAAATAAAAGAGGTGCTGATGGCGAAGTGTAGACTTCAATTTTTTCTTATGGAAGTGAAATAGAAAAATAGCTGGCAACTCAATCAAGAAGCGAAGGAATTTCTAAGGCAACCGTGTTATGTGGCATCAAAAACAATTCTGCTCAATCTCCAAAGTAAAGGAAAGAGAATCGAGTTCTGAGATGTCGAGCTGCCCGGTGGTGCTCAGTATTGTATTATCGCTGCTAATGCTGTTTTTGGGAAATAAAACGGGTATATCAGCCGTAGCTGGAAAAGAGAGAGAAAAAAAGATATTATTAGTTAACGGCTGTATAGCGACGTTCAGATAGCAGTAGCAAAAAAAAAGAAAAAATTGAAGAAGATTAGGGAGAAAAAATAGAACTGGAGTTGATGAAATTAGTCTGCCGACTAAATTGAAATTTGTAGCGTTGCTTAGCACAACTTGTCACGCTAACAATCACACATCCTTTCCTTTGTCAATCCGCAAATATTGTGCACTTCCTTTTTTATGATCTTTGTAGGGAAAGTCGTTCAGTTTTTTGTTTCGTCTTTACGGGGGAACTCAAAACGCCGACATGGGATGGGGATGGCGGCCCTACTTGCTGTGCGTACGTTGCTGCGCGCACATCCACAGAGTTTTTTTTTGCCTTTTTCAGTTGTTTTTTTTGTTTCTTTTTTTTGTAAGTGTTTCGTGATAGTAAAGTTATCGTAGTTGTACACGGTGCCAATTTTTTTTTCACTCGGGTAGTTTGCACGCCGCGAGCTCTCCCGTTCTGAACTTCTGACCACCTCAAAAGAAAGCGCATCGCAACAGTCTTACCCTTGTCGAGAACAAGAGAAGCAAAAGCACGCTTTTCCGAAAAAAAAAAAAAATCATGTGAACTGCTGTCGTTCAAATCAATCGAAGCCTGTCTTTTCTCTTCAAGGTCCCACGCAACACCCAACGAATAAATGAATAAAATCTGTAGAACGTCAACATTGAGAAAGAAAAAAGAAAAGAGAGAAAAGCAATTTCCTGACCGCTCGCACAAACTACTTACACTTTGCTTTCTAAGCAGTATCACCCCTTTTCCCCAACCACTTCTATCAGGTGCATGTATGCCTGCGTGAAAGATAGCTCTCCCCAAGCTTCGCCCTCTGCACTAACCAGACCGGCGACCTTCGGCCACCACCTTCTGCAGCCCCACCTCGTTCAAGTCCACCGTGCCACGAACGCCGCCGAAAACATCGCGGCAGTACGTGTGAATCACTGCCGCGAAGGCCAGCACCGCCTCAAACAGCGACGTCTGACCCTGCCGCGTCGACAAGAGTGTTTCCGCGCTGCCCTGGCGGAAGCGAACGTAAAAGTACGGCTCGCCGGTGTCGCCGACGTAGAGCGCCAAGTCCTCCGTCTGCGTGCCGGTCTGGTAGCCGAAGCGCACGTACTCGCTCAGCCCCTTCACCGCGTACCGCAGCACGTGCAGCAGCAGGTGGGCGTCGCAGGGGAAGCCGCTGCGCCACGTCTCAGGGTCGCCGCCGCTGGCGTTGAAGGAAACTAACCCACGCTGCTTGGCAAAGGTCCGCAGCCGCTCGATGACGTACTCACGGGTGGCCTGCAGCTCCGCGTTGGACAGCTTCGACGGCGTCGGGAAGGTGCCGCTGACGTCCAGCGGGCCTTCGAGGGAGAGGCGCTGGTCGTAGCGCAGGGCCGTGTCGAGGGTGTAAAACGCCGACGGCTCCTGCCGGCACCGCGTCTTCTCCTGCTGCAGCGCCGTGGCCTTTGTCAGCATCTGCGGGGCAGCCGGGGCAGCAGAAGCAGCAAGAAAGCCGCCCCCTGCGGTGGAGGTGGTCGTGGCGCCCCACAGCCCACCCGGGCGTGTCGTCCCTACCCCAGTCATCGTCGGGGCGGTGGCGGTCGTCTGCGGCGCGATCATGACCTCCTGCAGCGAGTGGTGGCAGTCGTAGGCCTCGATGCCGTGTCCCTTAAACCACTCGTCGCACTGCGCCACATCCCTCATCAGCTTCTCGCACACCCCACTCACCCACTCGCGCGTCCGCTGCAGCGACTCCTCCAGGTGAAAAATGCCCAATTCCGCCCACGGCAGCGTGGGGGCGTCCCCGCCACCGCTGCTCCGCCCCGCCGCACCATAATTGTTACCATAACTACTCCCACCACCACCACCGTTGTTGCTAGAAAGCCCTCCGCGTGGGCTGCCGTTGGCGTGTGGACGCGTGCGCCGCTCGTACAGCACAGGAATCCCCCCGCGGCCCAGCCCATCGGCATCCCCATCCCTGTGCTGACCATCTCCCCCGGCAATTCCCCCGCTCGCCCCGACGCCCCCACTCGCAAAGTTGTCCACGCCGAGAAAATTCGTCCCGCCGGTCCCGCCCACGGCGCCACGGTAGCGCACGCCGACGCCGTCGCTTGCGGCGAGCCGCTGCCGCTGCCGCTCCTCCCGCGCCGCCTCCAGCGACAGGAAGTGTTGGAGGTCTTTCAGTGTCCGCGCGGGCCGCTGCGGGTCGAAGGTGCGCGCGCGATCCGCCGCTGCCGCCGCTGCGATGGCGGCTGCCGCGGTGGACGTCGTCGCTGCCGTCGTGTCGTCGTGGAGAGCGACGGGCGTCGGCGATCCGGCAGCGGTGCGGCGTGGGCGGGCCCAGGCAGGGACCTCCAGCGTTGCCGCATCGCGCAGACTCGAGCGCGCCGAGGACGCAGAAAAAAGACCTGCTGGGTCGGAGAATCGCCTCTGCGCCTCCGTAGAGCAATTCTCGTGTCCCACCCCTTCCGCCGATTCACCCATCGACGGTGTGGCCGCGTACGTCGGCACGCCACAGCACGCGTACACGAGGGTCAGCAGTGCCGCACACGCGAGGCCGGCGTAGAGGAGCATCGTGCGGGCCTGGTCAATCCAGTTTACCTCGATCACCTCCACTAACACGTCGTCGATCCAGACGTGGTGCACGGGCCGGGGGTGTCGCCAGATGTTGTACGCGCAGACGGCGTACAGGCTCAGCAGAAAGGCTGTCAGGTACTTCAGCTGACGCACGCGAGCCTCGCGAGTGTGGTGAGCGCCGCGTCGCCTCTGCTCATCCTGCAGGATTCTCTTGCTGTAGGAGTAGCGCATCGTTGCAACTTCTAATTAACCGTAATAAAAGGTTTAGCCAAACGGAAAGCCTCGGGTTACTTTTTTTTTGTATTATTTAAATTGTTACACGCGAAGGTTTCGATTTGTTAATCTGTCCAAAAAAAAAATGAAGAGAAACCCTTCTCTTTCTTTACTTGAGCCAAAGAAAAATCTGTAGCAGCAC
The DNA here is from genome assembly GCA_030849055.1 of Crithidia thermophila. NCBI lineage: Eukaryota > Euglenozoa > Kinetoplastea > Trypanosomatida > Trypanosomatidae > Crithidia > Crithidia thermophila. The sequence continues at coordinate 3,635 of JASAOP010002772.1, forward strand.
TGGCAAGCAGTAGAAGCGCAACCAGTGCACTGGAGAAAGAAAAAACCCAAAAGATAACGCACACTTCTAATTTTTTACACTTGACCTTTTAGAATAGCCAATATCTATGCTTATCCTCAATGTTTGTGTTTTAGAGAAACACCAATCTGTGCTGTGTGAAGCACAAAAAAAAAAAACAGTGCTTTAGAGGAACAAACACAATGGCCAAAAAAAAAAGAAGAAAGGTAAGAGAAAAGATGAGCAAAGAATTGTATAACGCATCACTCGGAGAAAAGCTATTCAAATTCAAGACTGCAACGCTTGTTTTCATCAGAATAACACTTTCTCTCTTTGTCAAGTAGCGGATAACCAAGCAGATGAAAAGCCTTTAAGTCCATCTCAATATTGAAAGCTCCACAGCCTAACAAACCAAGTGCCACATACTAAGACATTCATTTTAAAAGTATCGTGACGCCAATACGATGCTGTGCGCGCAGATGAGCATGATAACGATGAAAGTACTTTTCTCGTTCAGCGTAAGATTTGGATCATAAGCGCAGTCACTTTTTTTCATTAAATTGAGTGTTTTTTTTGTTTGTTTTCTCTGCGGTAGCCCAAAGTGAGAGAACGGAAAACAACGTACAAAATTTCAATTTTGCAATGTCGTTTTAGATGCTATCAATAAGGAAAACAAAAAGCTAGAAAAATCGATCGCGACCTTGTCCATTTCTTTTTTTTTTTCTTTCTTCACATGAATGCATCTCAAACGATTCTTCCGTATTCTTCGTTCTTTTCCAGTTTCTTTTTTTTTTCTTTTTATTGGACGACGCCGCTGTCGACGATCTTCACCGCCTTGGCCGGGCGGTCGCGGCTGTTCGTCTTGAGCCGCTCAATGCGGCGGACCACGTCCATGCCGTCCACCACCTTCCCAAACACCACATGCCGGCCATCCAGCCAGGGCGTGGCCGCCGTCGTGATGAAGAACTGCGAGCCGTTCGTGTTGGCGCCAGAGTTGGCCATCGAGAGAGCCCCGACGAAGTGCTTCACGTTGAAGTTCTCATCGTTAAATTTGGGGCCATAGATCGACTTCCCGCCGGTGCCGTCGAAGCGGGTAAAGTCGCCGCCCTGGATCATAAAGTTCTGAATGACGCGGTGGAAGATGGAGTCCTTGTAACCGAAGCCGTTCTGGCCCGTGCACAGCTGCTTGAAGTTCTCCGCCGTCTTGGGCACCTCCTTCCCGAAGAGGCCGATAACGATGCGGCCTGCCGGCTCGTCGCCGATGGTGATGTCGAAGTACACCTTGTCCGTCACCTCCGGCTCACCCGAGACAAACGTCGTGAGGGAGAGAAGCACCGTCGCGAGGACGGCAAGGGCGACGACGACGCGCATGATGCTGCGGATACGTACGTGCGTTGTTTAAAAAAAGTTGTTTGAGGATAAAAAATGTAAGTGCGTGTGATTTACTGAGTATAGAGATGAGAGTAAAAAAGCAAAGCGATAACTCACAACAGTTCAACTACGCTCAGAAAGCACAACAGTTAAACAAAAAAAAAGGGGGAACAGGGAGAAGAAAATAGAAAAAGCAGAGACACTGTAGTAGATTAGAATAAGCTTTTTTGCTTGTTGACGAACTTGCTGCAAGAAGCCTTTACAACAAGGCAGTAATGAAACTCGACACCACAGAAGGAGCTCTCTTTAACTGCTCGTCCTAGAAGCAAGACAGCTTGTTAAAATAAACAAAAGCATTGAAAGATGTGCGACGGCACACCGCCACATAGCAGCCTCACACTGTTGTTTCCACGTGCATTTTAATCGTAACAGCCTTTTTTTGTTTGATTGATTGAGTTTGCAAAATAGCATTGGGCAAGCCGTTAGCTTTAACGGAGCCTGTTGTGCTGTACATCGTGTTCAACATTCAAAACAAGAAAAAATAAAAGGAAAAAAACACAAATGATGAGACACCAAAAAATAATTTTTTATGGACCCTTGGCACCTCCCGAGGAGACGATCGGCTTAAGCAGTCGGCCGCTCGATTCCGCCTGCTTGCTGGACGTCAGCTGTTGCTGCTGCTGCTGCCGCTCCTGGTCCGCTACGAGTCGTGCCCGCGCCGCCATCGTCACCACGCCAAGCACGTTCTTCCCTTTTCCATCCCCGCCGTCGCCCCAGAAGTCATCCGTGCTGGTGTGATAGAGCAGCATCGCCGACTGCGTGTTGATCAGCACCGTCCGCGCCGGTTCATTTTGCTTGAACTTCAGGTAAGAGCCGAGCAGCATCACGTCGACCTTCACTTTATGCCAGTTGGCGCGCTGGTAGCCCTCCGCCTCTGCTGTTTTGACGAGTCGGTCCAGCGACCACACCGTGGTGGCCTCCGTGATCCACTTCTCTGCCGGGGAGTCTTTGAAGCGCTCACACAGGAAGTAGTGATGGAGGGACGGGTACTGGACGTGACGGACGACAAGCGGGGTGGGAGAGAGGGGACTGAGAAGGCCGTACTGCGGATCGTGCACCTCGTAGAAGGTGACAACGTTGGCCTTCTTTGAGGAGGCAGATCGAGCTGACATGAGGGCGATGAAGAAGGAAGAGAGAACTAATAAAAATATTTGTAAACTGGCAACAAGCAGAGAGAGACAGAAAAATAATTTGAAGTAATAAAAAAAGTTGTATTGCGGATGAAGTTGTAGACAGTAGTGTATATCTGGCCTGTTGATATATGTATCGGTTAAATGTGTGCCAACCTGCAACACCACAAGATTACACGAAGGGTGACTAGGCCGTCAGTGAGTATTAGAAAATTTAAAAATGATGGAGCCAAGTACAGTGGCTGAGACACTAAGAAAGTAAAATTGGAAAATTAAGAGTAGAGGAAAAAAGATAGAATGGTTTGAGCTACATTGCAATTATTGAGCTTAAAACGGGCAAGTATAAGAGTTTTCTTCTTTTAATCCCGCAATGCAAATGGGCAACGCATGCGCCAGCAACACCAGCGCCTTGCTACAATGCGGTGCTAAAAAGCACGCTATCTGCCTCACATCACGAGAGATAAATCATTTTTACATTTCTAGGTGAAGCAAAAGACTGCCGGTGCTCCGCAGCTGTTAGACCTCAACGCTCGTTAGGAATCTCAATCTTATTTGCGTGACGCATCTCACGCACACCGTTTATGCCATCTTACTTTTCTGAGAAAGTGGAGGACAGCGCTGCTCTTCTGGACAAAGATGCCGCTTGCATCACAATATATGTTGTTCTTTTTTTTTTTTCTGATGATCACCTGCACAGAACAAAAAAAGCAAATCATACCTGAGATAGAAACAAATTTTCCGCTTGATAATCTTCATGTTCAAAGCATAAAACGACCAACACGACGACAATAGGAAAGAGAAGAAGGAAAGAGCAAAAGGGAGACACTCAAACCCACTGTTGTTGCCGTTTCAAGTACAAAATAATTCTTCTCGCACCAAACAAAAAAGAAGAGAGCCAGCAAAAGAAGTAGCAATAATAATAATAGTAGAAGGAAAAGAAATCTTCAAGGAGACAATAAACAACTCCCCTCAGCGTACGGTTTCTGTTTTCTTCACTTTTCCTTTTCTTTTTTTTTCTTTTTTAATCCTTGCGCAGCGGGAAGCTTTCCTGCTGGACGCCGTCCTTGGAGATGATGAAGAAGGAAACGGAGTCGCCGGTGAAGATATCGCGCTCCGCCGCACCGGTGAAGGCGTTCTTCAGCATCGCCAGCGCCTCCTCCTTCGTCATCTCCGGTGGGGCCTGCCCCTTCATGTGCTGCCGCGTGATGAGACAGTCGAGCAGCGGCTCCACAAAGCTGGCCGCACTGCCGCGCGTGCCGTACAAGAACGGTTCCGTCGACCCGACGGCGTCGTAGCTGTAGCACACGCCGTGGCCCTCCTCATCCAGCCCGACGATCATGTTGAAGGTGTAGTACGGGAAGAAGCGGCGCTGGTACAGCATGGTCGACATGAGCTGCGCAATCGCCTTGGTCGGCGGCACCTTCCCGCCGTTGTTGTACTGGTACCACTTAATGCGGTACTTCAACATCTGCTGCAGCTGCAGCCGGTCCGCCTGCATGCCGTTGCTCGCCATGAAGGTGGTCTCCGTCAGCTGGAAGATCTTGCTCTGGTCATTGCGCGTGTGCAGGCAGAAGTCGCCGTTCAGGCGGGTGTCACCAGCGAGAATGACAAAGTCTTTGCCCGCGATAGCGGCCGTCGTGCCACCGTTGTCCTGGTACGGGCTCCACTGCTGCTGCTTGGCGCCCTGCTGGGGCAGCGTCAGCACGGAGCTCGCGAGCTTCTTCGGGTAGTGGCTGTGGCCGTACTCGGAGTGATCCTCGATCATGGTGACGTGTCGCTCTGCGAGTGTGGGTTTGTGAAAGGAGAGTATGTATCTAAACGCCAAGAGAGCTAGGAGAGCGTTTAGAGAGGTAATAGATAAAGGTGGTGGGCAAGAAGAATAATAATAATGAGGGATGGCAGTGTTTGTGTGGGTGGGTGTAAAGGGGTGTGTATAAATAGAGGAGGATAAAAGAACTGAACTTGCAGCGCAGTCACGGATAGGAAGTCTCACGACAACTACGAAAGAAGTGACGAGGCTGAAAACTACGTTACAGAAAAACGAATAAAACAAACTGTAGTTCAGAAAAGAGAGAGAGATGACAGAGAACGGGAAAGAAAAATAAAATTGTTGGTAGCGTATAGCAGACATTTTTTTTTTCAAGAACTCTTAATAATGAAGCGCATATGAGATTGTGCAAGACAACTGTGAGCTAAAAAGTTTAACGGCTGCTTCTAATCGAAAACAAGACAAAACCTTTTTTGTCGTCATGTTTCGCGCTTTGGAACTCCGTTAGATCAAAATGAAACTCTGCACACGCTTTTACACGGTGAGTCACGCTAACGCATCGTCGTTCTCAGCTTTAGTCTTCTTTTTTTTTCTTTTTAGCTGTGAGAATAACAAAACAATAAAAGCTGTCTTTCAACAAACACCTCCTCTTTCAATTTCCGCCTTCAGCACGGAAATACAATTGACCGCCTCGCCTTTGACACAACAGTGCGCACCATTCAATGATCCAGAACAATCACTGAGAGATAAGAAGTAAGGGAAGGTAGAGAAAAGCAGAGCAGGAGGTACTCAATCACCAAAAATCAAGTCAAGAGAGCGTGGAAGAAGTCTACACCTCGATAGCTGCAAATCTTGATCCCAGCACCTATTTCAGCATGCACACGTCATTATTGAAAAAAAGGCCGCTTTTGTGAGATAAAGTAAAGTTTTTTTTTGAGTGTGGGGAGCTGTTCTTGCTCTACTGACGTGAGAGCCGCAGTGCCTCCTCGTGCTGCGCCGTCGCCGCCATCTCCCGTTCGCGCTCCTCCACACGCTTCCGGTAGTGCTCGCGGGCCGCCTCGCAGGCCGGACAGGTGTCGCCACGTTGCACGATGCGCTGCGCCTGCTGGTACACCTCGAACAGGAGCAGTGCGCCGAAGACCATGGCGGTGGTGAACCACATGGCGTAGTTCTGCGCTCCCTCGTGGAAGCCGTAGTCGCGGGTGTTAAAAATCTCCCACGGCCGCTCACGTGGGCGGCGGGCCTTTGGCAGCCGCACCAGCAAACGGCAGCTGCGACGAAGCATTTAATGATAATAAAAGAAACTCACAGTGTGTGTGTGTGTTTGGTTGTTTGTTTGCTCTGTACTACTTTCAAATTCTGTATTTTTAATTATGTTAGTGAGGTACCACTCAGCGCGCAGTAGAGTTAGTTATGAGAAAAAAAAGGAGGAAGATAGCGGAATGAAGGCATCGAGAACATTGAGGGAAAAGATAGCAAAAGTCAGCATCCGACTTCGCAGACACCAACAAAAAAAAGCAGCGGAAACACAGAAAGCATACAAGCATAAAGTCACATGTACTTTTGATGAATCTGTGGCATGATGTTGCCTCTGTTGAAGGAACTTTTCATCGCCTCAGCGCTGCTTCCGCAGAAAACACTGCGACTTTGGGCCAAACGAATCTAAACGTCATAACCTTTTCGAGATTGAATTTGTGTGTTTATTTCCGTTTTGTTTTTTTACGCTGTGCCGTAGTTCACTCATCTTGGTGTGGACAACACTCGCCTTGCCACAACTCTGGTAAATAAAAGTACGGCAATGACCGCCAACAGAAAAAAAAAACAGACCAAAACGATTTGGAAAACAGAAGCTTACTTCACGTTGTAGAAAGGCAACGATTCCGTGAACAGCTGCGACAGTGCCGGGTCCGTGCTCAGCCGCTCGCACGCGCGTTGCACGGCGCCGTTCGTTGGTCGCCGCTCAAACACCATCAGCGTCCGCTCCTCGAACTGCAGCGGGGTGAAGAGCGGGCTGCTGTGTTTGCCTTCGGCTGCCTGCTTCAGCCGGGTCAGCGGCTGCGACGGCTTCTTCGGGTTGAAGAAGAGCACCGACTCGAGCGGGTCAGCTGCGCCTTTGCCTTGGTTGATCACCACCACCTCCGCAATAAAGTCGTCGCTCTTGAACGGAAAGGATGGGTGGGCGTGGTCGACGATGGCGGCCTGCCAGTCCATCTGCGCCGTGGCCTCCGGCTCGGTCACGTCCAGCGCACTCGAGAAGACAACGCGGTACAGATCGCGGGTGCGGAGGCGGTGCAGCGTCGCGTGCGCCGCCGCCAGGTTGGGATCCTCGCTCGCCTCGATCGCTTCTAAAATCCAGTCGCCCAACTTCACAAAGAGCTCTTCGTTTACGGCGCACTCCATCAGCGTGTGGCCACCGACCTTGAAGTGCGGCGCAGCAGCGTGAATAATGTCGCCAATCATGTGCCCAATTGCTTTTGTCACCTGGTGCTGATAGACGTTCTTGTGCAGCTTCGCGCGGAGGGTGAAGATCTCGCGCAAGGACAGCGCCAGCTTCTGCTCAAAGGCCAGCTGCCACTGCCCACCCTCGCAGACCATCCGTGCGGAGTTGAAGAGGCGATTCACCCGCACATCGACGGTCGGCTTGCCAAAGCAGCACATCGAGTCGCGAATGAAATAGTCGAGCCGGTCCACGTCGATGCCGTTCCGCTTGTTGCTGATGATCTCGCCGTACGTAATCCCCGGCATGGACTTACCCCGCATGAGACCGACCACCACATCGACGTGGGTGCGGGGGATCAAATCCCCAAGGACGCGCCGCGCGATCTTCTCGGACATGTCCTCGTGGTTGAACTCGATGCCGCAGCGGCGCGAGACAACGTCCTCGAAGAGGTGCGAGAAGGGGCCGTGCCCGACATCGTGGAAGAGACCCGCCAGCATGCCCAGCTCGATATCGACCTCACTCAGCCCCAGGTCCGGCTGCTGGTGCTGGAAGTTGAGCAGGAGAGTGCGGGCCATGTGCGCGACGCCGATGCTGTGCTCGAACCGGGTGTGAACGGCACCCGGGTAGAGAAACGACGACGCACCGAGCTGATGCAGGCTGCGCAGCCGCTGAAACTCTGGGGTGTCGATGGCGGCCACGATGAGCGGTGGCAGGCTGATGTGCTCGTAGACGCGATCAAGAATGGTGAGGTCGCGGGTGCGACTCTTGCGGAGAAGCTTCGACATCTGCACAGCTACTATGTATTGGATTGTGTGTGTGTGTGCGTGTGCGCGTGTTGAAAAAAAAAACTGCTCTTTACGACGTAACGTTGTGAAAATAATGAAAAACGTGTAATACGGAGAAGTAATTGAAAAGAAACTATTATGAGTAAATTCTATTCAAACGTTAATTTGTTTTTCTATATTAAATGGAGCAGCTTCAGTCTGTTTAAACGTCAGAGAAAGATAACGACAAACACTTTCTATGTGTTTCGTAACGTCTATGCGCAAATAGTCTCTTCTATCCAATATATTTTTTGTACGCTACACACAAAGCAAAGAAAGTGTTCATATGAATTGCGTGATTAGGGCAGAGAAGAGTGTCGATGAAGAAGAGAAGATAGTAACAGACATAAGTATTGTTTAAATCTTATATAATTATAACATTTGCTTTATTTTTGTCGTTTACAGCTGTGTTCAAAGTGCCTGCCCTCTTCGTTTATAGTTGCAAACGATGATGAGTTTGCAAACGCATACCATCAGTTGCCGGAGAAGTAGAATACGATGCGTGCCCAGTAAACGGTGAGAAGCGCTGAAGATATTATCACATTGTTAGACAGCCGCCTTCTCCATTCACATTGTTTTTCGTTTTAAAATCGTACGTTTGCTTGTTTTGCTTCCTCCCAAGCTAACACACGGCTTCAGCAACTTGCAGATGTGAGTACGGCCGATGAGGTCCGCAGAGTACGTAAAAAAGGACCCACCTCATCCTGAGGATGCAAAGCAAAGAAAAAAAAACACGTTTATTTAGCGCAGTCATTACACGGGTTAAAAGCGGCAATTAAAAGGAAAACAATCAGTCAGTCTCGTTACCCTGTAGAAAGAAAGGAAAGGCCCCAAGCTTAAGTGATCAGCATCACTCGCTGAGAGTCTTCTAGCTTCACACAATCGCAACGCTGATATTTTTTTTTCAACCAGAGGAGGCATTCTAGAATCCCTCCGACTCTCCGACACATCAAATTCTTTTCCCAAGAATGGGGAGAAATAAAAAAACCTCAAAAAACAAAGAGAAAGACTGTTCTACAAAACAACCAAATTCACCCTACTTCGTCTCCTGCACAAAGTTGGGAATGAATTCGTGGATCGCGTAGGTCGACTTGCACTCCGGGCACTGCAGGGCCCCGTTGCGCACCGCAATCACATTTAGTGCAAAATGAGCCGCACGCAGAAACTCGCTCTCGTCCGTCAAATCAGCGCCGTCGAGCGACTCTGGCAGCGCGGTGGAATGGCCTTGAAGGTCTTCGTGTGCCTCCCGCAACTTGTCGAAGGTGGTGCGCAGACTGGCGTAGTCGACGCGGGCGAGCATGCGGCGCGTGAACTCGCCATCGAACTCGACCGGAATCTCCTCCACTTGCGTCGCGGTGATGAGAAGAGGGTAGGCGTCACACTGCAGGCAGGCAAGGAAGTTGTGGGTGAGCAGCCGCATGTTTGACCACGAGAATTGTAGTGGTGGAGAGTGGGGGGATTCTGTGAAATCGTGTTACTGGGTAACAAGCACGTTCGCTCTCTTTTTTAAGTTTTCTTTTGAATTTTTAAACTTGTTGGGAAGAGATAAAGGAGAAGGATCATAGTAAGAGGTGATCCGAAAACGTAGGAAGAGAGAAGCAAAAGAGTTCACTTAAGAATTCATTGAGTGATTACGTGAGAATTTACACTGAGGTAAACACCTGTTCAACAGAAAAAAAAAACGTTAACGATGCTACGCATTCGAATCGTTCCAATAAAGCAAGCGTCTTTATCTAATCGACAGCAAGGAGGAAAAACATCAGCACCTTTTCTCTTTCGATTTGTTGTTGCAAAGGTGTTCATTTTGTGGTTGCCGAAGCGCATTGATTTATATAGGAAATAAATTGACGATGTAGCAGGGGAAGAAAGAAAAAAAGTACATCACGCAGTGTATCGTCATCGATCACGTGGGCTTGGGTCGCGTGTCTGGCAGTGCGTCCAGCAGCGCCAAGATGTTCATTCCGGCCCCCTCCGTCTTCACCTCAGCTCTCCGCGCGTCTACTGCCGCACCATCATCTGCAGACATTCCTGCTAAAGGATGCTGCAGGGCGTGCGACAACTTGCGAGATGATTCCACGCCTGGCGCCGATTGGTCTGTGGCAGCCGGCTGTGGTGTGCGGTCGCGAGTGCTACGCTGCACAGGCACGACAACCTTTTTTGCAGTCGGAGGAGGTGGGGCTTTACTGGAGTGCGTCGGGTGGGTGGACTGCGGAGGTGACAACGACAGCGCATTTGCTCGCTCTTGTTGAGGCGCGGACGTCACCCACGACTGACGCAGTGCCTCCACGTACGCCTGCACATCCCTTGCCGACAGCACGGTCGCGTCCTCGCCACCGCCGCCACTGCCACTGCTCGTGCTCCCACGCGGAATGCCCAACGCAGATCGCAACAGCGCATTCTCACGCTGCAGCGCGCGCACTTTCGCCTCCAGTGCCAGTCGCTGCTGGCTGGCGGCATCGACGTGCACGATCGGCGTGGTGCGGATGTGCCGTGCCCGCTGCGCGTAGTGCAGAGTTCGAAGTGACTCATCGAGGTGCAGCGAGCTGGGACTGACGCACGCCACCATGAGCGTGCGGCCGTGTCCGTCCAGGCTCTGCATCAGCAGCTGCGTGAGAATGCTGGAGCGGTACGGGATGAAGACGGACTTCGTCGACGAATTCGCTTGTGGTTGATGCTGCTGCGGCAGCGGTGGTGAAGAATCGCTTACCTCCCCCTCCTCTTGTGCCGTGACATAGTCATGGTCGCGTGTATGTGTTGTGGAGGGTTGAACAGACGCGTGTGCGGTGGACAGCAGCTCCAGCACGCGACCGAGGGTGAAGAGCGATTTGTTGATGGACCCCGTCTCAGCCCCACTCGACGACTGCGACTTCTTCAGCCGCTCCGAGCCGGCCAAATCCACAAACACGAGACGACCAAACCGCCGACCACCACCACTGCCACCGTTTTCACGAATACCTTCGGTGTCACTGTCGTTGTTCTCCTGCACTTCGATAAAAATGGTGAAGACGACGTGAGAGCGGCTGCTGTCGCGGTTCATCGCGTGGCTGCCGCGCTGCCGGTTGCGCTGCCCCTCGCGCAGCACCATTAAAAAGTCGTCGCGGCTGTGGCACTCCACGAGCAGCGAGCCCTCCACGTAGAATGTCTGCGCCGTCGACGACCAGCGGCAGCGCACGGCGGCATCGGTGTTGTCCGGCTGCAACAGGTCGTACAGCGTCTCCTGATACAGCTCCACGTAGGAGCAGCGGGCGGTGACCGTGCTGGCACTGTGGAGTGACGACAGCTTCTCATCTTCTTTTCCTTCGGCTGTCTGTGCCTTGGAGGCCTTGCGCTGCCTCTTCTTTGCGTCGTGCCGCATCTCCTTTAGTCGACGGGCCACGTACGCGACGGCTTGGTACTGCAGCCCGTCCTCTGTGACGAGAGGGGCATCCGAACTGCGCCGCTCTGCCTCGTCCAGCGTGCGTCCACTCAGCGTGTAGGTCTTTCCACTGCCCGTCTGCCCAAAGCAAAAAACGGTGACGACCTGCCCGCTGAGTGCCGCCTCGCACATTGCCGGCATGTCCAGCATCGTGAAGAACTCCTCTTGTGTTGTCGACGGCCCTGCGCAGTAGTCGAAGGCGTACGCCTTGGACGTCGTCGCACTCGCACCTCTACCACCATCACCGCTGCTAACGCTGCGAGTGTTGTTGTTCGGTGCACTGTGTTGTGAGTTGTTGCGAGAGTTGCGGGGAACGTCGGCTTTGGTGGAGGTCGGCGGAGGCTGAAGCACCTCCAGCGTGTAGTAGGCGCCTTGCAGGGGTCGGGTCAGCCGACCTGCCGCTGTCACGACTCTAATTACTTCGCGAGCAGACCCATCCGCACCTGCGCCGGTGTTCGCGCTCTTTCTCTCAGAAGCAGTGGCTGCTACGGGGGTGGTGGAGAGCTCGTTGTCCACCAGCGGACGCACCCTCACAGCAGCCTTGATGGCCGTGCTGGTTGTGAATGACGCTGCATCCCTATCATCCGCCACTTGCTGATCTTGAGTCGTCATAGCCGTCATGCTGTTGTGGTCACTGGCTCTTGGAGATTCATTGTTGACCTTCGGAGGTGATTGACGCGGCGTAATGCGGCGCTTCGACGTCGCTTTCATAACAGACGATAAGAGAAAAAAAGAAAAAACGGGACAAAAGTCGCGAAAACAAAAGTTGGTCTTTCCCCCTCAAAGTGTCAAGGTGTTGGCGTTAAAATAAGTAAATAAAAAAAAACACCAGCTCGAGCGGTTGAATTCAGATAGGTAAATCTATGGTATGCAATGCAAAGACATTTTGGGTAGTTTTCTGACTGCTATCCTCATCACAGGTGATGCTACAACCGATCAAAGTAAAACAATAACAGAAAGAATTAGAAACGCCGTTGCTAAAAGACAGTGCGGTGATTCGCAAACGTGTTACAGTACGATTTTTTTGATTGAAAAATATGCAGTTGCTGAAAATAGAGCAGTTTGGCAAAAAAAAAATGAAGAAAGAGAGAGATTTGGAGACGGGTATGTCTATTCGTAGTCGCCAATGCGAATGTCGTTGGCAGCCACCACACTACTTTTGCTTTTGCAAAATGTCAAGTCGACACCGGTTTTTTTTTTTAATGTTGTTTCTTTTTTTTGAATGTTAGTCGTGGGCGTCTAGTAGCCACACTTGTGAATAGCATCCATCCTGGCAATTCCGGCAGGGCGCGCACCGTTACGACGTAAAAGCAGTAAAGCAAACTCTGATCATCCTTCGCAAGATTGCTGAAGAACGACGCTTTTTTCTTCTCCACTGTCCGTTCTTTCTCTCTTCTCTGATTTCGCGAGGGAAAAAAAAATTTAGCTCGAAGAGCTACTATAAATTAGTTTTACATTTTCGGCGGTGCGGAGAACTCAAAATTCTAAATTACATATGCGAGGCTTGGGATGCCGGAGTCTCGATAAGGTAAACTTGTCAAGGAAGAGCAACAAGTGAATATGATGGCGATTCTGCGGATACCTTGCAAGCACATTCCAATACATTGTCTTTCTTTCCATATCGGCTGGTGATTTACATCTTTAAAAAGAAAAAAAAACCATGGAGCTACTCTTGTGCTTGGCACGTTGAGGAAGGATCAGGCGTCGGTGATTCACTGACCCGCCGTCGCCGCCTCCCCCTCTCCCGTCGCAGCGGGGCTCTCCGCCAGTCCGAGCGCCACTTCCAGCGCGGTCACGCGCTGCAAAATGCGATGCTGCCGCGCTGCCACGGTGTCCTCCATGCTCGCGTACACCGCCTGCACCGCCGTCTGCGTCGACGCCTTCGCAAAGAACAAATTCACATCGGCCGCGTGCTGCGTCGCCTGCGCCTGGGCAGCGGCCTGCGCCGTCGCCTCCGCGTGTGCCGCGCGAAATGCTGCCGCCTCCGCCGCCTGCTCTGCGCGCAGCAGCTCCATCGCGGACGGTGGCGCGGGCCGCAGCTGCACGGTCGAGGCCATCTCATCCGCACCGGCGGCCTCCCCGGCTGCGGTGGCCCCCGCCGCTGTCGTCGTGGTCGTCGCTGCTGTGGTGTTGGTGTTGTTGGGATTTTTCGAGTTGCCGCGCGACCGCGGCTTCGACTGCACGCTGCTGGCGGGGCGCGTCGGCACCGGCGTCGTCACGGTGCGGGCGGCCGCGGCGGCACCGTCCGGCGCATCCCCGCTCAGCCGCGGACTTCGCGTCGGTGTGCCGGCAGCCGCCACGGCGGACACCCGCGTCGACTCGCGCAGCGGCGGCACCGGCATGGGCGCCTCGACCTGCACGGAGAAGAACGCCGGCGTTGCCGCGGCGTGGGTGAGCGCGCAGGTCGGCTGCTGGTCGTGCGCCGCGACGTACACGTGCAGGGCCGCGTGGGCACACAAATCCTCCGTCACGACGCGGCGCACGAAGTCGGCGACCTCGTCCTTGGTCAGGAAAATGTTGTCGGGCGGCAGTGCGGCGATGCGGGCAAGCCGCTGCTCCTCCATCTCCAGCTCCTGCTGCTGCTGCTGCTGCATCTTCGCCTTGTCCGCCTTCGACGACTTGCCAGCCGACGGCGCACCGCCGCCACCACCGGCACTCGCACCGCCCGCCGCGGCCGCCGTGGCGCCGGTACCGCTGCCGCCGTTGTTGATGTTACTCGCGCCGCGGCTGCCTGCGCCGGTGCCGCCGTTGCTCGCGAGTGGGGAGAGGAGACCCGACGAAGTGGAGAAGAGCGGCTCGCGCGGCACGAGGCGCCAGTCGTACTCGTGCGCCAGCTCCCACTCCACGAAGCGACGCAGCTCCGCCTGCACCGCCTCCGCGTGCGTCGCGTAGACGACGGCCGGCGCAGCGGACCCGCCGACAGCGGCCGTATTCGCCGAGTTGCCCAGCGCGTTCATCGCTGCTGCTGCCGTTGCTGACGTCGCGCTGGCGGTGTCGAACTCTCCCGTCGTGGCGGTGGCGCTCGCGCGGCGTCCTTTCTTGGCGCTGCCCTTCGACGCCGACCCTGTCTCCTTTCCGCTCTGAGCGCCGCTGTGGCCGTCTGCGGCTGCACTGCCGACTGCGGGTGGCGCCTCCTCCCCTCCCGCTGCGACGGCGGCCGGTACCTGCGGGTTGCCGTCGGACAGCTGAACCGCATGCACGGCGTTTTCCTCCCGCACCAGCTGCCGGTACTGCTGCCACCACTGCAAGAGGTGCATCGTCTTCAGCACGCCAAAGTTGTGCTCGGCGCAGTAGTAGATGAAGTCGACGTGCTGGTCCACTTCGATCTGGTGCCGTAGGTCGAGCCAGTAGTCTTCCATGTGGAGGGCGTGGGCGACGAGGGCGGTAAGGTAGAAGGCACACGCCTCGGCAGGAGTCGACACGCACATCGCAGCAGCCGAGGACGGCTCCGCGCTGTCCACGTCGCTTTTCGAGAGGGAAGCGGCCGCGCCATCCGCCACCGGGGGACGGAGTACAGGGACCGGTCGCGGCACGACAAAAAGAGCTGGAGAAGCAGCTGCATCACTCCCTCGCGCGTGCACCTGCGAGGCGCGCTGGCCCGTGCCACGACTGCCCGCATCTCCGTTAGCTGTCGTAGTAGTCGTAGTTGTCGCCGTGTTGGGTGTATTCGTGGTGGTGGATGAAACTGTTCCGCATTTGGCGGGCTTTGACGGTGCGGACGTCGCCGCGGCTGCCGTTGACGGGTGCGTGCTGCCCTCCCCAGCCGCACTCGCTGATGCCTCGGCGGACGGGCGAGCCGTGACGGAGCTCAGATCCCCTTGCGCGAGGCTCAGCAGCTGGCGGATGACATCCTGAGAGGCGAGGGATGCTTCGGTGGGCATGCCCGAGGCGTTCGCCGAGCCGCCGGTAAAGCCAGGGCTTTCGCGACCAACACGGTGAGCGGAGCCGCCCGACTTTGCGGCGCCGTTGGCAGACCCCGGACTTAAACCGCTGCTCGACTTGACAGGCGGCATGAATCTAAAATGACAACGTGTGCGTGAGAGAAAGCACCAGAGCAACACTAAAAAAAATAGGGAGTCAGTAGCAGGGTGTAGTGATTGTAATTGTGTGTCTCTTTAGTGAAAACAGGAAGTGTTGTCGTTTCAGAAACAAATAGAAAGAAAGGGTAACACTATGGGTTCTTCCTTTCTTCTCTGCGTTCGTATGTTCTAGTTCTACTTGAAAACAATGCACACCTGAAGCAACGTGAGACAGAACCACAGCTCGTGAATAGCAAAGTTTGAGGAAACAAAAAAGAGAAAAGATTAAAGAGTGAGAAAAGAGAGTGCGTGTCGTCTGTGCTTCAAATGCATGAAGCAAACAAAACGTTAAAGGACTTGAAAAAAAAAGTGTTACCTTAATGTTCAGATTTCCAAAAGAGAGGTGCACAGCCTCCCCAAATCAGAAAATAGAAACCATTGCCTAAATTCTTTCCCATCGAGTCTAAAAAAATTCCTCGAAAACGAAGGAGGAAGAAGCTAGAGAGAAACGTGTCATTACCTTTCTTTGTGAATATCATTGGTGTTTTCTGTTGTTCTAAAGTGTCAATACAGCAGCCTAACACGGACACTTGCCGCATATCTAGACGGAAATAAAAAGAGGTAAGAAAGTAAAATAGTGGTAGCATCTAAAGAAAAAAAAGAGATCTTAAAGATCAGAGAAAATGTATAAAGCATCTATAAAAGGTCATTAAACAAACAAAGTGGAAGACCTCCATCTTCAACATCGTGAGACTCACTCATCTAAAATTTCGAACAAAACGCGGGAGTGTAGGTGAATGCTAAGCCTGACGGCTCTTCTTCTCCCATTCTTTTTTCTCCCCTCCCTTACCCTCACTGCTGCCGCTTCAGCACGTTGCGCATGTGATTTGCCTCTGTCACAGAGGCAAAGCCAAAGACCACCTGTGAAGGCCGAGTGGACGTGCGCACCACCACCGTGAACTGCCGCTCCTCGATGTTCTCGTCCTCCTGCACCACCCGCGTGCTAAAGACGTCCACAATGTGGGAGAGCGGCACCTTGATGCACTGCTGTCCGCCCTTCGGGTTGCGCTGGAACCACCGCAGACAGTCTTGTTGGAAGTCGACGCAGACCAAACCGCCCAGAGCCGTCTTGAAGGTGCCGACCAGACTCCACAGCGGACGCACGCAGTACCGCTGCTGCTGATGCTGCTGCTGGTGGTGCGGCGGTGGCGGTGCGTCGCGCGAAGACGGCGCAGCGTTGTCAGCACGCTCGTGACGCGTGTTCGCCTCCCACCCATCAAAGAGTCGCGGGTCGACGGTGACGGCGCTGACACCCGCAAACATGCCGGGGCACACGCGCGCCGGCGCCGCTGTTGACTTCTCCGCTGTGGTGGACAGTTGGAAGGACGAGGCGTTTCCGTTCGTATACGCTGCCGGTGCGGCGATGTGGGTGCCCTGACGCCGACGCGCAAGGACAGCCGCCGCGTTCTCTGCGGCGTCCACCGACCACGTCCGCGGCCGCTTCTGCCTGTCGCTGCCGCTCACATCACTGCGCCCGTCGTAGTCGCTGCCGTCGACTTCCTCCTCATCGTCGTCAGCGTCTGCGCCGGTGATCGGGATGGAGGGCGGCAGCCGCAACCCGCGATGGCGCGATGCACCGTATCCGCTGCTCATGTTGTTGCTGCTGCTGTTATTGCTGTAGCTAGGATGACTCGCACTGGTGTTTGTGGTGTTCTTTACGGGCTGTCCTGCGTGCGCCGCAGCGCTCACACCCAGCAAGGTCGACGTGGACTTGTTCTGGAGGGATGCATTGACGCTGCTGTTGCTGTTGTTACTGTTGCTTTTGTTGTTATGAAACGGTCGGCGCAGCACAGAGTCCCCCGCGTGCTCGAGTGCGGCCTTCGCCCTGCCAATAGCCTCCTCGTTCTCGGCCCGGCTGCGGTGGCGCTCCGTCGGTGCCGCGTGGCTGCGCGACGTGCTGCGTGAGTTCGAAAAAGTCATCGGGGTGTGGCGCGACGGGGCGGTGTGGGCTGCACGGCGCTGGTCCGCTTCCTCAAAGAAGTTGGGAAGACTCGATGGCGCAGCGCTGCTCTTCACTGGGACGCCTCCGCGGTTCGCGCGGCCAGCATCGGACATCGGTACACTTGAATTGGCCGTTGCGCGGGAGGAGTTGTTGTGGCTGCTGATGTGGCTTTGAGTGTACCGCTCATTTTCCGGGTGCGTGGGGTTGTGAAAGGACGAATAGCACGAGGCCGTGTCGCGGCTCCTCTTCCCCTCTGCTGAGCGTCCCACCGCCTCCGTGTTGAGACCCATCGCACGCAGCACCGCCCGGCCGGACTGCGGTGGTGTCACCGACTCTGCCGGCAGCATCGATCGCTTTGACTGTTGCTGCGGCTGTGCTGGTGGTTGCTCCTCTTCCTGTGCATCGTAGCTGTAGCGGCTGTTGTGGCGCCGCAGGAAGAGGGACGATGGGGAGACGCGTGCGCTGCTGTGCACGGACGAGGAGGCGCTGACGGAGCGAGACAAGGTCGTGACGGTGCCGGAGTTGGGCGAAATGACCTTCACCCTAGGACCGGTGCGCGGCGCCATGGACCAAAAAATCTAAAACTGGAAGAAGAAGAAAAAAGGGTTTGTCGGGAAACTAAGGTGCAAGTGGAAAGTGGCAAAGCAGTTGTGTGCGCTGGAAAAATCTAAAGATCAATTTGTAAGAATGCCAGTAACTCTATGATGATGTCTGTGTGTGTAGGATCGGAAAAGAAAACCTTGCGGACTTTTTTTTTTTAATGTCCAGATCCCAGATTGCATGTTATGAGCAGCGCGAGAGTGCAAAGAAAAAAAAAGAGTAAAGAGCGAAAATTTGAGAGGCAGTCTGAGAGTCATTGCGTTGAGGCGACACGCAGCTCGTTTCTCAACCTACATTCTTTTTTTTTAATGTCCAACTTCATAGTTCTAACGTTGAGAAACGAGGTGGCAACAAAAAAACTTGAGTATTAAATCAAATGCTTACTTTTTTTTTTCCATTATGTTTTACTGTACACGCTGGCAAGCGCAGCTGGCGGCAAAGTGATAACAACAACCCATCCCAACGTTCTTCACACAAGAAAAAAAAGGTCTTTCTGAACGTTCACACACACCAAATTCCATCCAGGAAAAAAAGTAGCAGCTTTGCCGTCACCGCTGGTGTTCCGCTACGAGGTGGGTGAGGCCGGGCCTTTGGCGGTGTTGTTCAGGCTCTGCTGAATGACTTTGATGAAGTCAGCGGAGGCCTCGACGGGCTGCATCGGTGCCCACGTCAGCTCGCCTGCAGGGTCGCGCGGCACGTTGCGGCCCACCGTCGGGTCCTCGTCAAAGTACTCCCCGTCGTCCTCCAGCACCACGTGATGGACCTGCGATGCTTGCGCTGCGGACATCAGCTCTAATTAAGCGAAGATAGAAGAAGGAAATTTAAAAAAAAGGGGACTACTGTTTGTGCGTGCTCGGCTGTTGTATTCTTCCTGATTTTGTTGAGAAAGGGAGAAGCGGGGGAATGCAAAGGTTTTAGGTGGGATAAAGGAGAATGAAAAAAAAAGTGTCCATAATGCATCTGCGTCGGCTTTTTCGCTGCTTTCCTTGATGTTTTTTGGAAAAACCTTTTACCATCTGCGTTGATGGAATTTGCCGCGGTTATAAACCTTCCTTTTTCTTTTTACTGGTGCTGGGAGCAATGCATTATCAAAGAATTCTTTTTGTTGTTGTTGTTGTTTTAAAGCCACATAATTGCCCTCGAGAAAGGTAAAGGGGAAAAAAAAAGTAGGTACGCCACGAAGGCCGAATCGAACGGCTGTGAGTGCAACTCACCTACGGGTTTGAAGCCCGCACCCAGCACCAGCTGAGCTCATCGCGGCTCTCGTTTTGTGAATGGAAATACGTGACCAGCCGCAGGAATCGAACCCGCCACTCCTGTTGCCTGTGTTCGCTTCAACAACGATCCGGTCACCGCAGCATCACGATTTGTGGTTTGATGTGTCTGTGTCAAAACGTGTGGAAAAGAGAGGGTTGAAGGAAACAAAAAAAGAAAAGCGAATTTGTGAGCGGAGAAGAGAAAGGAGAAAAAGCGAAGTAAAAGTGAAGCAGAAGTTCAGGACGATGCATTGGAAAAAAACTAAACACAAGGTTTGTGAATGGTGCAAAATGAAGTCGCGACCACGCACACAAAAAAAAAATGCCTCGCACTCAACGCCGAAAGCTGAAGCCCACACGCTGAAGATCCGCAGGTCGCAAAGCACGCCGAGTGCTTGCATTGTCGACGACGTCTTATCCTGGTTGTTATATCAACCTCATCTTATTTGTGCGTTTTGCTATTGAAGAACAAAAGTGAGGAAAAAAAATATGAAAGAAATGAAAAAAAAAAACTCTATGTAAAATGAACAATCTGAAGGATCAGCGGATTTTTATCTTAATGGCGCGCTTGCGAACGCCGCAGCTGCCTACAACTCTATAAAACCTCTATTTCTAACTCGTTTTGCGAGAGCACGCCAACATGGCCGTATCACTACGTTCACGAAACCCGTTAAAGTGCGTCTTGTTAATTTAAAAAAAGTGACCGCTGCAAACTTTTATTTTTTCCTCTCTATTCCGCCTCCTTGACGGGCGAGTGCGGAGGGGCGAAGATCAGGTCAAAGGTGGCCGCATCCACCAAGTGAGGGGCTGGCACCCCCTGCGCACGATAGAAGTGCTCGAAGTGCTGCAGCCACGCCTCAAAACGCTCCTCCGGCGTTGCTGCAGACACCCCTGTCAACTCCCTCTCCGGCACTTCCTTCTCTGTAGCCAAGGCTGCCGTGGCGCTCCGCCCCCCACCGCCTCGCGCCGCCTTCGCCTTCTTCTTCGCCTTGGAGCAGCTGAGATCCGAAAACGCGCCAGCCGCGCTGATCTCGCCTTCAGCCGGGACGTGCGTCATCGTGTCGGAGAGCGCCCACACCACCCACCGACTCTCTGCCGCACCGCTGAGCACGGCGGCGTCCACCAGCGGCAGTTGGCAGCCGTCGCGCAACTCCACCGCCAGCCCGCGGCGCTCCGCACACGCCAGCACCGTCGCCACGGACGTTACCGGCAACATCCCAAAGAACGGCTTCTTCTGAAGCGACAAAGAAACACTCTGGGACGACGCAGCAGCAGCGGATGCCGCAGCGTCGGCTGGCGGTGGCAGCGACTGCTGGCTAAGGAGGAGAAGCTCGTTTGGGTTCGCCATGGTCCACTTAAGATGCGTCGGCGTGCACGTCAGCAGTGTCAGCGATGGTGCTCCATCGTGCACAACATTCACACCAGGCGTGGTGCAGCTCTCTGGACTGCCCTCACAGCGCGCACGTTTCGCATGCGGGCCCTCCTCCTTCTCGTCCACGTCCTTTTCCGTCGCCTCGGCACCTCCGTCTGCTGCCGGTGCCACAAACGTGACGTTGCCCAGGCGCACGGCGGCGTACACGACGGCTGCGGGCGGAAATGCGGGGACGGGGACCTCCGCACTAATGGAAGGGGCTGGTGCCATCGACGACGCGCCGTCCCTCTCTGACGCCGTCGCGACGAGCGACACACTGCGCCGCCTCTCCGTCTCCGCATTCCCTTCTGCTCCCTTTTCAAGAGTAGGGAGGGCGGAGTACAATGCGCAGTTCTCCTCCGCGGTCTCTGCGTCGCGGGAAGACGGGGAGGCAAAGAGCTGCTGCGGCACTCCCTGCGGTGAGTCGGCCCTGTCCGCAGAAAACACCTCCCCCCACCCCATCCTCACAATACTTCCCCCCGCGCCAGTGGCGGAGAGACGACCACGGAGGTGATCCGCGGCTGGAGTAATCGACAGCCGCCTTTCCACCCTTTCCTCCCTCTCCACCGAACGATCGGAGCTGTCGCTCTTCCTCCTCTCCCGTCGTGGCTTCGGCAGGGAGCGCTGCGCCGTCGCCATCAGTGCCCGCACCTCTGCCTCGAGCACACCCTGCGCCGGCAGCACCAGCGGCGTGGCGGTGAAGTCGAAGGCATGCGTATCTTTCGCCTGCCCCACCTCCAAGTCCACCCGCCACAAAACCAGCTCCGGTCCGTTGTAGGCATCCGCCGGCAGGGCCTCGCCCTCGGCCACGTCCCGCATGCCTCCAAAGATGCACACGTCGCCGTGCTGCAGCTCCGTCGGATCCGTCCCGCCAATTCGCAGGCCGTTCACGAAGGTGCCGTTGGAGCTGCACAGGTCGGTGATGTACACCTGCACACTGGGCTGTGGCAGGGCGGCAGCAGCAGTGGTGGTGGTGCGCGACGCCTGGTGCACTGGTGTGCGCTCCTCCTCTGCCTCTTCCCTCTCGCTGCACGTATTCGCTGCTGTTGTGCTTCCCCCTGCCGCGGCACTCGTATCCGGCGTCTCCGCATTCACCTCTTGGTGCTGACCGCCACCGCTGCTGCCGCTGGTGGTGGTGGTGTGTGCGGGCGTTGGCGTGTCGACTGGCGAGGCCGGGGACGCCGGCGCCTTTCTCCGCATCGCGAAGAGGCTGCACTGCACCTGCGAGGAGAAGAGCAGCGACGGGTCGAGCAGCGTCGTGCAGTGGGTGCCGCGGCCTACGGTGATAGGGGTGCCGTCGAGGGGCAGGCGCACGTGCAGACGGCGGTCCAGCGAGGCGGGGCCGCGGACCAGCACGAAATCGAACCTCACCTCATCCGACGACATAGTTGGGTTTTTTTTTTTTTTTGTTCTTGTATTTTGCCTTTGCGTTGTTTGAACACTCTCTTTCTAAAAGATCTAATGGAGTATAATGCTGTATGGATTGCGTAGCAAGCGTTTCTGCTGACGCTCTACGCTGTATGCAGGCGTTTGTGGGTGGATGTGCCTACCAAAAAAAAAAAAAAATCTATCAACAATGCGTTTAAAGTTGCACAAATAAAAAGGTTGGGCTGAGCTCTCTTTTTCTGGTCAACGTAGTGCTTACAAAGAGTAAGCGAGTGCTTTTCAGATCTCTTTTTACAAAGCTATAAACCAAATGCAAGCAAGGGAATAAGAGGCGTAACAAAAAGATAATAGGGCAGATTTTAAGCTACATATTTTGGCATCAATGCGTCTCTTACGTATTTCCTCCCTCGCAAAACAGCCTTACTCTTTTCCGTTAACGTGTATACAACCAGGAAGCAGTCGATCGACTCGACCTACCGAACACAATGTCCGTAAAAGTAAACTCTTTCGCGTTTTGTAGCGAGAGGTTTCCCATTGAGAAAAATTAAAGAAGTTTTGCTTAACAAAACTCCTCCTTCAGTGTTGTCGTCAACTATTAAGGTTTTATTTTTGGTGTTTTCGCCACAAAAGACAAAGGTATCAATACAAAAGAAGCTGAAGCACATTTAAAATAAAAAAAACAGGCATTATAGTACATACGCAACTCCATCAAAGAAATAAAAAAGCGTCAATTAATCTACATGTTCATCGACGTCGCCCCGCCGCTGCGCACGACGGCGTTCTTGGTGAACTGCTGTGGCCGCCCATTCTGTGGCTTCTTGTAGTCTGCCCGCGTCGCTTCCTTGCCGTACTGCTCGTACGTGGTCGAATACAGCGGGTGCTGGCGGCCCTCGCCAAGAAAGCGGCTCTGCCGGGAGTGCTCGCGCGAGCCGACGAGCCGCCCCGTCTCGACCCCTTGCGTCATCTTCGGACGGTCCAGGCAGAAGCCGCGCGTGCACCACAGCTCGAACTGCGTGTCGTCCTTCATGGTGGTCGAGAGGCCCACGGCGTACAGGCGCAGCTCCGACGTGGTCAGCTGCTCCATGCACCGGCCATCCTCCTGCTCGAAGTTGTCGAAGAAGGCGGTCAGCACGTCGTCCTCGCTGCGCGCGCCGTTGCACACCTCGGGGTGGCGCAGCACGTCGTAGTGGTCGCTCAAGATGGCGTACGGAATGACGCCCGTGTTCTCCGGGTCCAGCTTGCGCACCACCAGGTCCAGCACGTAGCGGCGGCGAGGGGAGAGGGGGAGGGAGCAGAGGTCGTCCACCAGTGCCCGCGTGTTCATCCCGCTGGAGCCGTCGCTGGCCGGGGCGGCGTACGTCTGAGCCATGTCGGCGTAGTCCTCGTCCGACAAGAAGATGGAAAGATCACGCAAGGCGTCCCGCACGGCGGTGGTGGACGAGGGGTTGGGCAGCGCCTCGAGTCGGTTGGCGACACGCCACAGCAGCTTCCGGCCCAGCCGCTCCGATCCTTTGCAGACAATGTCGGCAATAAACGCCTTTTTGCCCGGCTGCGTGGTCGGCGAGGAGGACGCAGGCGACGATGCGTGCCTCATCGATTGCCTTTATTAACTTTTGTGTGTGTGTATGAGTTTGTATTTGTGTTTTAAAGTGACCAACTGAAGTGGTCTTTGCGTTCGAAACTGAGAGGAATGAAACGCAGATGTGAAATGAGTGTTGGACCAGAGACAAAAAAAAAAAGCAAAGCATGTAACTCTTTTTATTTTGTGTGAACTGTTTGAGTAGTAAGACGCGCAAGGAAGGCAAAGAGAAGAAAGAAAAAAAGAGAAAACAGTGATTGAGATTTAAGATGATGGCATCGTGCAAGTTAAGAATCGAAAAAAAATAGAAAAGAGCACCAAAGCCGTGCGCGTGGGCAGCCAGAAGCATGAAGAGAGAACAGCAAATGAGCAGGTAACTCTAAAACCCGCACACCGAAACATAAAAAACAGCAGTAATGCGCGAGATTTCAGCTCGACATTCAAAAGGGCTAACAACGGCGTCCACTTGTCGCACTGCCCTCGCACTGTGCGAAGCAAAAAAAAAGACACACTTTTTGATTAAATTGATTGGTTATTTATAGGTGATTAGAATAAGGATGCTGTTTTTAGGGAAAATTGAGCAACAATAAAACACAGAGAACAACAATTGTCCAAGTTGATAGCCTTAGCCCCACGTAGCTGTCGCTTACACTTGCAAACGTGCAGAACACCCCGGAGTAGCTTGGGAGCTCAGCCACACCCACACAATTGCACATACACACACACACACACACACACACACACACACACACACACACACACACCTAAACACAAAAAAAACACCACCAACTCTCCATCGTCCCTCACCAATTACCTAGTTGCCTGTCCTTCCAACGCTTTTTTTTTTTTTTTTTACTCCTCCTTTTTCTCCGCCTTCGGGGAAGCTGTGAAGGCCTTCGCCGCCACACCCTCCAGCGCCGCCGTCACCGCAGCCCCGGCCACCGGCAGGCCGACCGCAGCGCCAACCACCGCACCCGCCACGTGCACCGCCACCGCGGCAGAGGCGGCGCCACGCGACCCACCGACGAAGCTGCGGCACATCGCTAGCGTCGTCAGCAGCGTCAAAAAGGCCTCCACGCCGGCAATAACGTTGCCCGCCTCGAAGCCGCGGCTGGACATCGTGTGGTACCACGGGAACCACCGGAAGAGCACCGTGTAGGTCAGGCACCACAGCGTGGCCACCGACGTCGCCGCCGCGCTGTCGTCCTCGCACTCGTTCAGCCGCATCACCTTGTACGCCTTGCTGTCCGTCAGCACAAAGTGGCAGAAGGCGACCGTGACGAGTGGCAGGACACCGCCCTGCACGATCACCTGCGCGGCGGCCACGTCGGCCGGCACGGCGGTGGCGATGGTCGACTGGGCGAGCTGCACGGCGATCATGATGCAGCCCAGCTTGAGCAGGTTGGCGAGTGGGATGTTGTGGCCCTTCACCATGGCCGCCAGAGGGATGATCATGAGACCATACACGCTGAAGTTCACCAGAATGCCCATTGTCGGAGACGACCTAGCAGGATGATGTGTCTTTCGTTTTTTTTTCTTTTTGTTGCTGTTGTTGTTGTTGAGAGAAAAGAGCGTTTCAGCGTTGCTTTGCAAAATCGCAGATGTGCTCTTCTTGATGAGGCTACTCGGGAAATTATGATCGATAAGGTTCTTGGAAGTGTGAGAAGTGGTTGATGCGCTCGGTTTCGCAAACGCAACAGATCCAAAGAAACGTGGAGAGAGACGTCCGACACGCTCAAGAAGACGTGTAATGCACGAGCTTCAAATAAGAGAAAGAGTATTTTTATCATACAAAAAAGGTTTTGTGCAATGTAACGATGTTTGTATTAACGGAAAGAGGAGAAAAAGAAAGTGATGCCTCAGATGGTCAAAGACGAATTCAGTCACGGAGACGTAACGAAAAGCGACAAACGGGCTTTGTATTCGTTTTTTTTTTCTCGTCCACCCCTCTCGATAAGTGCATAGACAATCTGCGGTTTTTAACGAGTTTAAACCTTTCAAACGAAAAGCCCTGAAGGGAAGAAAAAAAAAACCTACAGCCGCGCGAGAGCTTAATTGCACTTTCTCTATTAAACGTCTTCCAGTGCGAAACTGTGTGTAGCTCAGCCGGTAGCAGCTACTCGACCGCATCTCTCATCGTGGTTCTCTTTTTATTTTAACTTTTATTTTTGGATAATGTTAGCCACGAGAAGAATAATAAGATATCAATGTCACCTACGGCAACGGCGCTACCAAAGCAGAAAACAATCGTAATAATAATAGCAAAATAAAGCAACACAAACACGGGGGGAAAGAAATGATTACCTTCACGAGAAGCCGCGGTACATGGAATTCAGGGTTGTGGATGAATGTACAGGCCCCACTCTGAGCTCCAGCCACCAACAAATTCACAAGGATAACAACATAGCAAATCCGATTTTTTTTCCTCCCTTTAAGGAGTCGCTCTCAGATCAGTATAATCTTCGCTGTTTTCTGATTGTGATAATGGAAGCCATTTTTTTTTTCTCTTTTTAGCTCCCGCGAGGGATGGGGGCGAGGTACGTCGCGGTGGTCTGCACCGCCTGCTGCGCGATGCCCAAGGTGTACTCGGACGCTGGCGTCTGAAAAAGAAACGCGTTGCCCTCGCAGCACACCGCCAACGCCACCCGCAGCGGCGCGTCCATTTCCTCCATCGAGCGCTGGGAGTCCCCGCTGCCGTGCGGGTAGAAGAAGTCGCCGTCGCCGTCTCTCTGCGGCTCCCCGCCGGCCGCCTGGAGAGTCGCGCTGGTGTTCATGCCGGCTTTCTTCACCGCGGCCGCCGTCACCCCACCCTGCTGTTGCTGCTGCTGCTGTTGAGACTGCTGTGCCCACAGATAGCTGGCCGGGGGCGGGGGTGGGGGGAAGTACTGCGCAAAGGGATTTAGCTGGCCCACCTCGTCCTCCAGCATCGCATCGCGCGACTCGAGCCAGCTGGAGGCACCCTGCGAGCTGCCCCCGCCGCCCACCCCGCCACCACCGTTGCCGAAGTCGTCCCAGTTGTTCATGGCGAGGCCCCCCGCACCGTCCCCGCCCTCCACCGCCCCCTCCGCGGTGTAGTACAGCGGCCGGAAGCACAGCAGCACGGCCGGCATCGAGTTGACCGTCGTGCGGGTGTACGACACGACGTGCACGCCGCCAGGGAACTGGTTGAGGTAGTAGCGGGTCATGGACTGCAGCTGCCGCATGGCGGAGCGCTGCCGGGTGCCACGCCGCTCCCCGGGCCGCAGCAGCACCATCTGGGCAGCCGGCGGCTTTGAGGGGGAGGTGGAGCGGGCATCGAGGGAGCCGCTGCCCGGGGTGGCCGCTGCAGGCGTGCCACTGCGCCCACCACCCGCGTTGTTGCTGTTGATCGTTGTTGCGGGTGCGCCAGGCGCGACAGCGGCAGCGGCGGCGGTGTTGGCTGCCGCGTTGGTTGTCGCGGCGAAGAGCGGAAAAACGCGCACCGTCACGGCGGTCTTCTCCACGCCGTAGGTGGCCTGCACGACACACAGCGGGTCGGCGAGCATCGGCTCCTCCACGGTGGCCATCCCGGTCGGCGGCAGCGACAGCCGGAAGGGCAGCACGTCGTGGCGGGTGTTGCAGTACAGCACCGACACCGCCTGCCCGTAGTGGTTGCCCAGGGAGACGGAGTTCATGACAGCGGCGCAGAAGGACACAAACTCCGTCGACGTGTGCCGCAGCGCCGACGCGATGAAGTGGAAGCTCACACAGGCTGTCCCCACAGGGACGTAAAAAGCGCTCCAGTACGCCTTCACCGTGGCAGGCACCGCCGCCGCACCACCAGCAGCAGCAGCTGCCCCACCACTGCCAGCAGCGGTGCTCCTCGACGACCGCAGCGTCACCGCGTCCAGCGTGTCGGGGACCAGCGTCACGTAGGAGCTGTTCACGTCAATGCGCACCTCGCGGAAAAGGGAGAAGGCGGTGACGCTGACGGCCTCCCCGTCCTCCTCGCGGCCGTCGTCGTTGCTGCTGAAGTTGCCGTTGAGCGCCACGGACAGCGGGTACGGCTCCATCAGCAGCGTCTGCCCAGCGTTGGCGTACGCCGCCGTCTCCGCCGGGTCCGCAGAGGGAAAGACGACGCGCGGCGCGGCCCCGTAGGCGTCCCCGTGTGGGCCGAGGTAGATGCCGAGCTGCCGCACCGCCTTGCACACCTGCTGCTCAAGGTACTGCCGCCACACATACGGGACACCGCTGGCGTTGGCGGAGCTCGGGGGCACGGCGGTGGTGAACGGGTCCGCTGCACCGCTTGTGAGGCTCAGGGCGGGCTCGTAGGACGTGATGAGGCCCATGCGTCGGCCCCCGCGGCTCATCGCGGTGGCGTACGGGATCACCCAGTCGCTGTCTCCGCCGTAGGACCGCTGGAAGGGCCGGTGCAGCGGCCCACCACCGAACCCACGCGAGGGCGAGTTCTCCGGCTGCTGCTGCTGGTACATCGGCGGGTGTTGGTGCAGGCCAGCGCCACCGCTGCTGCCGCTGGGGGAGAGCGGACCGCCCACCGCGTTGCCGGCGCCGACCGACGTGAAGAGACGGTCCTCGACGCCGTCGCTCTCCGCCAGGCCCTCGTGCACGAGAAAGTCCAGCGGCAGATGGTAGCCCAGACCCAGCCGCGGCTCCGAGACGAGGAGGTACGACGGCGACGGCGACGGTGCTGTGAAGGTCAGCAGCCGCGCCAGGTCGTAAAACGCCGTCGGCATCACGTTGCGCACCCGCGTCGGCGCGACGTACTGCAGCGTCACCGCCAGCCGCTCGTGCACGACAAAAAGAGAGAAGACAAAGACCATCTTTTGGGTCTCGTCCAAATAGCAGTACTCGGCAGCCGGGAACTCTCGGTTGCCAATGCGCGTCGTCGAGGTGCCGAGCACGCGGGCACAGTCGGCGATGCGGCCCAAGCTGGCCTCGCAGTAGGCCGCCGCCGTCTGTGCCTCGTACAGCTCCTCAATCGTCACCGCCATGCGATGCGTCGCCTCCCGCACGGTGCGGAAGGTCAGCAGAATCAGCGGAGCCTGCCGCTCCTCCTGCTTCAGCTCAAAGAGCTGCGGGGAAAACGGAAGCTGCATTCCGAGCTGCTCGTCGTACCACTCCATCAACTTCGCGTTGTGCCGCTTCACGTGGAGGGAGGCGCGGATGGTGAAGTAGTTGCGCGGTGGCAGCTGTGGCCGCTGCGGCGGCGATGGCGACCCTCCCGCAGCACCATCGCGATTGCTCTCATTTCCCCTCCCTGTCAGCCCACCACCACCGTTGCTGTTGCTGTTGATATTGTTATTTGCGTTCGTACTGCTGCCCCCGTTGTTGCTGCTGGGCTTCAGCTTGCTGCGCAGACCGTACTTTGACGGTCCGGCTCCGCTCGAGTCCGCTGACCGCGTCGCCATCCACCGGCGCACACTGACGAAGGCCGCGATGCCGAGGGTGAAGACGGCGCAGAGCGTCACCTTGCCCAGGGAGCCTGGGAGGGCGTCGAGGCGGCCCAGCGTCTTGGGATCCACGGTGGGGCGAATATCAGACATTGTCGCTTTTGCCATAGGTTGTCTCTTCCGCAACAAACAAAACAAGAAAAAAGTCAAAGTGAGAGAAAAATAAACCGGAAAAAGAAAAAAGCGAGTTTGCAGAGCGTGTCAACGAAAAGACAGAGCAACACAAAGAGATAGAGAGAAAGAGATGATGATTGCAAAAATAGTGGTAGAGAAAAAGCAAACAAGAAGAGAAGGATTGAAAAGGCGGAGGAGCAGAGATACGAAAGAAAAAAATTGAAAAACACTTGAAAACCGCAGAAAAGTGTGTTTTTCTTTGTGTTCTTCGCGTTTAGTTGATGAAGAGGTTTTCTTGAGAAAGAGAAAGCCCCAAAGAAAAAAAGAGGAAAAAAACGCTGAAAGACGAAAGAAAAGTAAGAGAAAGAAAACAGCGAAGGCGCAACAAGAAACGATTTGAAGAGAGAGATCGACGGCTCAATTCGAATATTAGTTTATGCTGACAAACAAACACAGAAAATCAAAGAGAAGAGTGATCAACAACGTGTGTGAGAGAGATAGGAAGAGAAATTGATTTTCTGTACGCCGCAAATGTATAGATTGAAGATGTTGCGCTTCTGTTGCAGAGGTAAAAAGAAAGGGAAAGTCAGCTTTTAGCAAATGTGCACGCGAAGCCTTGCATACACTTTGCAACAGAAAAAAACTTTATTTTTACTTTTCCTTTCAACGTTTCCTTTAAGTTTTGGAGTCAACTAAAAGAAAAGATAAATTTTAAAAAAGCGAGGAGTGCTGTCCCACCGAGTTTACCAACGTGTGGAGTGTGAGGGATAAAGGCAGGCAGAAACTTTCCAGAACAACTGTAAAGTCGAGGGGAAAAAAGGTATCTGTTGTATATACAAATTCAGAAGAGAAAGAAAAAAGTCGAAAAGAAAACCACCTTCGTGAGGTGTGTAGCTCTTTAAGAAGTCGATCGCGTGGTGTGTGTGTGTGTGTGTGTGTGTGTGTGTGTGTGTGTGTGTGTGTGTGTGTGTGTGTGTGTGTGTGTGTGAGTGTGTGTGTGTGTGTGTGTTTGTGTTTTGTTTTCCTCTGTTTTTGTATTCTCACTTTCACCTCGTCAGGGTACACTCCAGCAGCTGCCCAAACAGTGAACAAGGAAAGTACTAAGCTCGAGAGTCGATACGAACAACATTGAAAATAGGATGTTACGTTTTTTTTTGGTAAAGGAGAGAGAGAAAGGAGAGAAAAAAAAAGTTAAAGTTTAAAAGTCTTTTTTTTTTTTGTAATGCTCTCTCTTAAATCAATGTTTTTCTTCTTCCAGCACCTGCAGCTCTTGGACTGAGGTACACTAATCCTCTTCTGCCATCTGCATCAAATCACTGCAGATAAAAACGCCTTGTTTTTTCCTCATCGCACAGTGCTTGTTCAGACCTGCAAAGTTACAAATCGCCAGAGGCGTCCATACATAACTGATCGAGAGCAGACGCAGCTTTTTGTTTAATCTGCGAACTAAACGAAGTTTTTTTTTTTGTGATTGTTGAGTGAAGAAAAGAAGCCTGTGTACTGCTTGTTTGCCCTCACAGGCAGTGCACGCAAACGAAGAGAACCAAATACAAAGCGCCAGCACGCTTCTCGAAATAAAAGGGAAAAAATACACATCGTGAGACTACTTTGAAGAGAAGTAAAAAAGCAATAGACACTAAAACAGTTCCTGATACCGTGAATGTGGTTCTCGTAAGCTCTTGAAAAAGTCTGCTTCAGACCTTTTACGTCTTTTTTGAAGTTTGCAAGAAATATCAGAGGCTCAGCACCGAAACTTCACGTGTTGGAGAACACGTGAGAGTTCAAAGATACGGAAACGACGGTAAGCACAAGTGAGAAAGATAATAAAAGAAAAAAGCAAGGGAAAAAAACGATATGCATGCCCAGGCATATTTCATGCTCACCTCTTCTTGAACAACCCACGACAGCCATCGAGAAAACCACGCACATTTGCGACGAAGAATGACAACAGAAAAGGTTGTGAATTGGGTAACGAAGCGTGAGGACAACACAGTCTGTTGTTGTGGACTCTCGCACCCTCCTTTTTGTTTCATTTCCTTTCCTCCGTTTCCAATCGTCGTTTGGCAGCCCACCCACCTGCTCAATCGTCCTCCGCTGCGATGTCGTCTCCCTGCTGCTGATAGGCCGGGTTGTACGCCGCCAGCTGTTGCCGCATCGTCTTGATCTGCTGGTTGCGCTGCGCCAAGAGCTGCTTCACCTGCTGATACTGCGTCGACTGGTTCAGCCGCGTCGCCAGCTCCCGCTTCGCCTCCGCCACCTCGGCGCGGAGGGCCTGCACCGCGGCCAGCAGCGTCGGGTCCTGGTTCTGGCAGCGCGCCGCCAGGTCTGCCGCGATGCGCTCTTTGTCGTTCATGGCGTCCTGCATGGACAGCAGGTTGGCCGTGTCGGACGAGCGCCCGCTCATCACCTGCGTGTAGGCGTCGGTGACCTGCTGCAGCTTCGACTGGAGCCGGCGCACCTCCGCGTTGGCCTCGGCGAGCTGCCGCGCCGCCTCCCCGCCAGCCTCGGCGAGGGTCAGCGGGGCCAGCCGGTTCGTCGGCCCGCTCATGAGCTGACGGCCGTGCTCGCCCATCGCGTTGACGCCGCCCGCGTTGTTCAGCACCGATGTGGCGTCCACCGTCAGCGTCAGCCGTTGCAGGTCGGCCTGCCGCAGCACCGCCCGCATCAGCTCCGCCGAGGCTGCCGTGGTGCTGTCTGTTTGGGTGTTGATGAGGCCCAGCAGCATCGCCAGCTGCCCGTTGAGCATCTGCGCCACGTCGTCCCTAGAGTAGGTGTCGCGCCAGAGGTTGCCCGACTGGAAGGCGCCGGCCTCGACGGTGAGATCGCGCTTGAACTTGTCGAGCGACAGCTTCGACCAGCGGAAGAAGTTGTCGATGACTGCCCGCGACTCGGAGGTCAGACCAGAGAGCGGGTCCATTATGCGCACCGGGTAGACTTGAATGTTGTGTTCTATTTTTGGGGGGGGGCTCACGACAGCTCTAATGATGAAGAGTAGACTGTGCAACTCTTTTATTTTTTTTTTTTTGCTTTCTTGTGATCGCAGATAAGGCTCTGTCACTCCGTTTGGGAGACTCAGTCGTGACACGTACAATGAAGAGAGAGAAAAGCAGAGAAGGTGAAGTTTTGAGATGGGAAAAAAGAGAAAGGAGCAAAAAGAGGTGATTCAGCATTTTAGAAAAGCAAGGCACATATAGTGCCCTCCCCGTCTGCCCTCAAAGCGCAGTAAATAGCGAGGAAGCAAGTGCGTGTTGTGAGATACGCAGAAAAAGATGAGTGCTTAGCTTCACCAACACACACACAGCTGCGAGCAGACGCGCGTACTCCCTCTCTAGCGCGCATGTTTTTTGTTTCGTTTTCACGCCGTAGGTGGATCTTTCGGCGAATTGCCGATGTGAAATAAATACTCTCTTAACCCACGCTCACACAAAACAATCTGCAACCAAATGCACGTACTCAGACACTGTCGTTGTTGCAACTCGGTCATGCAGTATGCATCAGCACCACGTAGAAGATCGCGATGTGAGTCATGCACCGAGAAGTTTCTCCTTTTAATTTCTTTGTCGTTTGTTTTTCAAAAAGCTACGCAATGATAATCGCCACAAAGTTTGTTAAGTCTTACCCTTGCAATCAAAGCTAAAGAAGAGAAGATGTAATGCCAAACAAAAAGAGAAGGTAAAGGGAAAAAAAAAGCAAGAAGAGAGACAAACAGTTGCGCTCTTTCCCACACGCCTCATTTTGATCGCCAGACTCACGCACGCAACGTTCACACACACAAACGCATTTTGTCAGCAAAAAAATTGTCCGTGCAACAACAACAACAACAAAGGCTTTGTTACGAAGAAAAAAAAAACTTACCAGAGTGTTCACCATCCACAATCTGATTAGAAAAAAAAAAGCACAGCTGTGCACCAACCCACTTAACGCAACCGTCGTCGCATTCCACTGCGAGATCAGCAAAAAAAAAATTTTTTTTTTAGCATTGCTCATGAATATAATAGTAGAAGCTGGAGTCGACAACCATAAAAGGCAGCAAAGGCCAGAGCTTCCGTTGTACGAAAAATTATCGGAAAAATACATTAATAGACCAAAAATGACAAAAAGGTTAAACATTATGAAAACAATAAAGCGTCACACGCTTCTTCTAGCTAGAGAGCAAGGTCTCCAACAGCACACTTACATCAGTGCGCGTGAAATCAGCACAGAGAAAGTAGAAAAAAAGAGAAAAAAGAGCTTTCAACTACAAAGTATTCCACAGAGAAAAAAAAAAACAGCAATCGCAAGACCGATCAGCGTGCGGCAGTCTTTCACACGTTGTTCTGCATCGCCTTCTCCTCCTCCTCCATCTTCTTCAGCGCCTTGGCGACGGCATCCGCGGTGAACGTGTCCAGCCAGTTGCGGAACACCGAGGCGGTGTTCTTGTACGTCAGCCGCAGCCGCCCACTGACGAAGTCATCCGGAATGACGTGCAGCTCGCGCGCCTTGCGGGACGCCGTTGGGCTGTCGTCGCGCGAGTCGCTGCCTGACGCCTGCAACGCACTCCCCTGCTGCTGCGCAGGGCCGTTGCCGCTGCTGCTCGCCGGTGCAGGCTGCGAGGTGTGCTGCTGCTGCACCGACTTCGGAGCAGGAATGGAAATTCCACTCGCCACCGCCGCAGCAGCAGCAGTCGCGGTGGTCGTCGTGGTGGCCGTCGTTGTTGCCGTGGTCGCCGTGGCCGGGTGGCTGCTCGAGGGTGCGAGGGAGGCAGGGGAGCGCTGGGGCAGGTGGCGGGCAAGGTCCTGCAGGCTGATACCGTTGCTGCCGGGCGAGGCGGTCAACTTGACGCTGCCGGTCGCCGCGTTGATCTCCGTCGTCGTCGTCGTGCTCGCCGCGGCTGCGTTAATCGCGGGAGGGGTGGAGGACAGGTGCGCCGTCGCAGACGCCGGCGTTGGCCGCTTCGTCGCAGACGTTGGCAGGTCCGCTGCTGCAGCTGTTGCGGTGGTGGGGCCGACGGCGCTGCGGGGCTTTGGCACGAAGCTGCTGCTGTTGGACGTCACCGTGACGGTGGGCGGAGTTGTGTGCTGCTGCTGCGGCTGCGGCTGGGTCATTGACGGCGGTGTGGTGGTGGACTTGTTGCCCTCTGTGTGGATGCCGTTGGCCTGCAGCAGAAACTCCAACTCGCGCAGCTTCACCGAGCCCTCCGTCGCGTTGGCGGCCGCGGAGGCGGGTGTGGGCTCCTCCGACTCCGCCGTTCGCAGCACCAGCAGCGCGGACAGCTTCGTGATGGCGGCGCGCGTGTCCTGCAGCCGCCCGTCAAGGCGCGTGCCACCGGTGAACGGGGCGTCGTAGACCACCTCCGCCTCACGCCCGCTGGCCAGCAGACGCACAATGGTGCCGGGCGACCCGAACGGGATGCTGCCGGTGGCGCGGCAATTTACCACGCGTGAGCCGAGGCGGAAGGTCTGCTCCTGCGGCAGCGGCAGCGGCACGAGGTGGCCGCCGGTGCTGCGGGTGACGGGGAAGTAGAGCTGGTGGCGGCTGACCTGGCGCAGCGTGAGCTCCTTGAAGGGGCGGTCCTTCTGCGCCTGCAGGCTCGCCTCGAGCTGCTCCAGCAGCTGCCGCGGAAAAGCCTCCTCCGTCGCGGTGATCATCGGCGTGTCGCGCAGCCCCGTCCCGGCGACGAAGTCCTCCATCTCCGTCAGCACCTCGTCCGCGTCCCGCTCGCGCCACTTGCCGGTGAGGAACATCTGCGGCTCCACGCTGTTCGAGTTGACGCCGCCGTCCTCGATGCACTGGATCAGCGGGCGGAAGCGCTTCACGTACTCGCGGATCACCTCCTGCGCGTCACGCGAGAAGTACCACGTGCCGCTGCCGCCGCGGTTGCTGCTGGCGTTGCCGACGAAGTCGCCCTTCTCGGCCTTCTCGAGGTGGTAGCCGATGTCGTCCGTGTCCTTCTCCATCCGCGCAAAGATGTCCTTGTTGCCCATGTACCACGGGTTCAGGCTGTGCTGCACGAGCTTCGCGTAGCCGACCTTGGCCAGGCAGCGTCCCGTGAACTTGAGGCACAGGCCGATCTCACGCGACCCGAACTGCGGCGAGGTCACCAGCGAGCTGCAGATCATCGTCAGGGTGCGCGGCATGATGTCCATCGACGCCGCCACCTGCGACAGCGTCGTCCAGTTGCGCTGCGCCGCGTACTGCATCAGCTCCGCGGGCAGCCGCAGCGGCTCCTGGAACACCTTCAGCCGCACCGCCAGCTGCTCCCCGAGCTGCGTGGTCGTGTCGTGCTGGCCGGCCGTGACGACGGAGCCGCAGCTGCCGTAGACGTCCACCTGCGACTTCTTCGACTTGGGCTGCGGCCCGATGTACGCGCACAGCGCACCAAAGGCGCTGTCGCTCTCGCTGCGGTCGCGCTCCTCGTAGCGGCTGTCCGCCTTCATGTCGACGCTCTCGGCTGTGGCGATGAGGTGGACGGGGTAGCAGGTCCAGGTGGTGGCGAAGTGGCGCTCGATGTGGCCGCGGCGGTTGACCTGCATGCCGTTGAAGCGGTGCACGTAGACGAGCACGTCGACCTGATCCACGGCGATGCCGAGCTGCGACTTCATAAAGCGAGCGTGCGTGTCGGCCTCCTTCAGAAACGTCGTCGACTCGTCGCGGTTGTTCTTGTGCTCCTCGGTGCCGCTGAAGGTGCCCTCCTTGCTGTAGGTCGCCGTGATGGACTTGTGCACGTCCTTGACAGACGCGATGCGGGCCCGCTTGTAGTGCGGGAAGCCGACGAACACCTCCTTGCCCACGAGCATCGCCACGGCGTCGACCGACTTGGCGTTGAAGTAGTCCCGGGTGTTGAGCAGCAGGCTGTCGTTCTTGGTGGGGCGGCCGAAGATGGTCACCACACCCGCGGCGAAGGCTGGCGTGATGAGGTCGCGCTTGGACTGCAGCGTGCTGAAGCCCTCGAGCTGGCGGGTGCCGATGTACACACCAGGACAGAGCTGCGGGATGAAGTGGTCGATGTGCGGGAAGGCGTACGTCTCGCGCCGCACCAGCACGTTGCGCAGCGGGCCGAACATGTTGTCGTCCAGCTCGTACGGCGTCATCTTGCTGTCGTAGCGGAAGCGCAGCGGGGGGCCGTTGACGTTGTTAGCCGCGTCCTCGGGGTCGACGTTGCGCTGCACCGAGTCGTAGGCCGCCACGAGCACGCGCTCGTCGATGAAGGGGATGAGGACGATGCCCTCCCACGGCGCCCGGGCACCCTCGCGGTCGATGACGATGTGCTCCGGCAGGTACTTGGCCAGCGGGCTGTTCGGGCTCTTCAGCAGCGGCCAGTACGCCTTGGGCATGGACAGGTACGACATGGGCGGCAGCACCGCCAGCAGCTGCTGGTGCGGGAAGAAGGGCTTGCCGAGGTCGAAGTGCACCTCCGCCGCGATGGCGGCCAGGTTGACCATGTCGGACGCCATCGGGGCATAGTAGTGGGGGAAGAACCACTTCCACGAGGGCACGCCCTGGTAGTAGTAGGCCATCACCCACATCAGACCCTCCACGTAGTGCTCGCGCAGCTTGCGCATGTCGCCGCTGTTGGGGTCCCAGCCGCCCTCGAAGCCATGCTTCTCGCCGTAGTAGCGCTGCTTGAACTCGAGAATGTTCGTGATGGGCATGGCGTTCGTCGTGTCCACCTCGTGCGTGGGGTCGCGGCGGGCGCGGTTCTTCTGGAACTCCGCCTCCTCGTTCTGCCGCCGGCGCAGCGTCTCGAACTCGAGCTTGCCGACCTCGTTGAGCCACACCTCGGCG
Source organism: Crithidia thermophila (assembly GCA_030849055.1). Taxonomy (NCBI): domain Eukaryota; phylum Euglenozoa; class Kinetoplastea; order Trypanosomatida; family Trypanosomatidae; genus Crithidia; species Crithidia thermophila. Next base: position 40,200 of record JASAOP010002772.1, read on the forward strand.
TTGCGCCAGTCGATGACGCCCTTGTTGGTCAGGTACTTGTCCTTGGACAGCACGTGCGTGCAGTAAAGGTGGAGCATGACGGGCATGCTGCCGTCGTTGATGCCGACGGTCGGCAGCGTCGGCAGAAAGTCGTTGCCGATGAAGAAGCACATAAAGACGAAGTCGTCGATGACGCGCTCGAAGTCGAAGCTGAGGTCCTTGCGCACCTTCGACAGGCACTCCCGCACCTCGAGCTGGAGGTAGTCGCGGAAGAGGTTGATGTGCAGCAGCACAAACTCGTCCGCTTTGTGAAAAGCTTTGTCCTTCACGATGCCCTTGGCCTCGTCCTCCTCCTGCCGCTCCCGCTCCTTGCGCGAGCCCGGGCCGAAGGTGACCACCTCGCGCAGCAGCACAAAGTGCGGCTCGTGCGTGGCGAGGGCAAGCATGACCAGATCAGCGTCCAGGCCGTACATGCAGTGGGTCTCGTTCGGGTCGTAGCCCGGCTGCATCTTGCGGCGGCGAATGAAGTCGACGATCTTGTGCTCGCCCTCGCCGGGGCAGTCATGACCCGAGAAGATGATCTGGCAGTTCTGCCACGCCGGGTCGGTCGCCAGCTTCATCGTGATGAAGTACTGGAACTCCTTGCTGACGCGCACCATGAAGGGCGTACCCGGGGTGATGCAGTTGCTGTCGAAGACGTCCTTCTCCTCCGGCACCTCCTCCCCCATCGCGAGCGCCTCCTCACGCGCCACCATCATCTCATACCCGGCACGGTACCGCCGCTGGCGCTGCTGGTTCATCTTCGCACGCGGCGCCACACCATCGACAGCCAGCAGGAAGTACTTGCGCGGCTGGATGGCGTTGAAGAGCTTCTCGAGGTAGGTGAACATCGCCTGGATCATCTCCTTCTCCGTCGGGCTGCGCCGCGTGGCGTCGACGTCGTTGGGGTGCGTGCAGTTGTGGATGATGCCGTTGATGTCGAGGTAGAGGTTGTCCACCGGCGGCGGGGAGTCCTTGAAGGGGGTGATGATGGACGGGTAGCGCTCCGCCGCCCAGCGGAAAAATTTCGGAACTCCCATGTTTTCTTTTCAGAAGAAATTAGAAAGTGGTCGACACGAAAAACAAAAAGAAGAGGAAGAAAAGTGTAGTTAAGACGACAGGAAAAAAAAGAAAAACAAGGAGAAAGAACAAGAAAACAAACAAACAAAAAGAATAAGAACTGTAGGAAGCAGAATGGAAAGAAAAAGCTATCTTTGGTTTTTGTTTGTTTGTTTTGTATTATTTAGTCTTGTAATGAAAAAGAGTAAACACAAAAAAAGCTTTCTGACTTGTTGTTGCTGTTGTTTCTTATTTGCTACACAGGATAAGGCTGGCTGTATAGAAGCGTGCAGAAGATGCAGATGGAGACGATGAAAAGAAATGTATCTGAATAAAATTCTATCACCTAGCAAAAGAAACAAAAAGCACTGCTTTCAGCTTTTGAGAATGATAACAAAGGTGAGTAAAAAAAAAAAGTTGACCAAATAGCAGAAAAAAAAAAGGTGACACGGAAGATTAAATGCAGACACACTAACAAATAAAGTGCCTTTGATCTCTTTCCTCTCGTATTCCTCAATTTTCCTGTGCTTCAGTCAACCAAAAAATCGTTCAAACTTTTCGCTTATCTGCTCTCTTGTTACACGCGCGCCTAAAAACCAAACTTATACTCGCGCTTATGGGATGCTTATAGCGTCTGTAGGGTTGCCACACAAATACAGAACGCGACACCGATTCGAGGAAAGAAAAGGGGTGAAAAACAAATCAGCTGACAATTTAGTCACTGAGTTGAACTCGAAACCTTCTTTCAAAAAACACAAAAGACAAATGCCCTTCTAGTTTTATAAAAGTTGAAAGGAAAAGAAAACCTATAGTGAGGCTTTCACAACCAACAACAAAGGAGCCTGGAGCAACACAGCTCGGAAAGGCACACGCACAGACACAAAAAAAAAGAGTAAAATTGTTTGGAAGGTCGAGAGATCCAGAATAACTGACTCTTACGAAGCAAAGAAAAAAAAGTGCAGTGAATCGGAGTAGAGCCGTTGAGAATTATGTATATATAATCTTGACGAAAGAGGGGGGAATTGTTCAAATTGGTAAGGGGAAATTTTTTTTGCGCAAATTTTGTTATTCTTTCTTGAATCTCCAGCGACGCTGTCAATTCTCGAAGAACACACACTTCGGTTGGTGTGAGAAAACCTGATGCCAACGAGCAGCCAGAAAGAAAAAAAAAAGGAAAAGCGCAAACTGTGGAAAGTGCAACCACGAAAATGTATTGTGACCAAAGGAAGCAGAAGGAGGCGAGCGGTATGCGAGGGAGAGAAGTTGGAAGTAGTGAAGAAACGGCACCCGAAATATTGAATTGGTGAAAAAGACGCAACACCCCCAAAGTTATAAAATTGAAGCTCCTGAGCGAACAAAAGCTGTTCGCGAGGTACTCAAAGCGGAATCAACACGCTTGCAGCTCAATATCGTAAATACGTCGATGAAAGCAGTCTTCCGCAGTACGGGGAACAACGACGTTAAAAGCCCTCGTTTTCTTGCTTTTGCTGAAATCAGTTCGATAGCAGCAGAAGGAAAACGTTCCATACACATGTTTATTTGACGCTACTAAAAGCTATTTTTAACGACCCCCACTGTAGTCAATCTTTTTTTTTTTTTGCCGTTAGTATTCGGAATAGAATAATTACAGATAGCACAAACTTGAAATCGTGAAGAAAACTAAAAGGGTCGGAGAGGAGACCTAGTCGGCGCATACGCACGCGTAGCAACAACGAGGACTGAACCTTCTGTTCTCAGAGTTCGAATGCTTCACGCTCATTCGCAAAGCGCTATTTCTAAACAACAATGGAGTCGAATGCTGTATGTTCAAAAACTCTTGCAACGCAGTTTAAGACTCGTCTTGTTGCTGAACAACTCTGTGCTGCGCGTCACTGGTCGCTCTCAAGATTTTACATCGGGAAAAAAACATTTGCATTGGCAAACTACAACTACGTCCAATGAATGGAAACGAAGCGAAACCATTTTTTCCTTATTAACAAGACTAAAAACTGTACATAGTCGATTGAAAACATTACCCGCAGAGCACGCCGCCGACAATCTAAAGTGGTGGTTGACCACACGTTCACATTGCTTCACACATTTTTCTTTTTATCTTCCTCCCGTTGCTTGTTGTCTCGTCGCTAAGAGCACATGAAGTGCCCTCCATCCACCACGACAAAAAAAAAAACACCGAAAGTGAGAGAAAAAGTTACTGCGTAATTTTCTCCGTTTTCTCATTCTTAGTTGGCCTGCGCAGGGCTCTCCGCGGCAGCCGTGTCGGCCACCTGCACCGCTGACGCCCCCTGCGTGTTCGCGGCGGAGGGGGCCGTGGCGGTGCCGGAGCAGGCGAAGCGCGGCTGGCGCGCGTTGCGCGGACCCACCACGGACGAATTCGCCTTCAGCGTACCGATCGGCGAGTACTCCTTCTTGGTCAGCCGGTTGCGGTGGTCGATCGTCTCCCCCTCCCGGGCAAAGTCCATGGTGTAGTCGCCGACCTGGAAGACCTCGTTGCAGTGGCAGTGCCGACTGGCGTGGCCGGTGCCGGTGGTGCCGTCCGGCCGCAGGTACGACCGCGGGCGGTAGTCGCAGCTGCTCTGCATGAAGTTGCTCTGGACGTTGCGCACGCCCTGCGGCGGGTCCTGCGGCCGCATCAGGAAGCCGTTGTAGCTCACCGGAGTAAAGTCGTAGCCGGCCTGCGAGAGCACCGGCGGCGGGCAGTTCTTGTACAGCTCCTCAGGGGCGAAGGTGCGGGGGATCGGCTTGCTGCTCAGGTGGTGGCCGCGCTCGTCCACCAGCGGCTTCAGCCGAGGCTCCTGCTGCGCACGCCGCGCCGTGGACCGTGAGAGTGTCTCTGCCTTGTACACGTCGTTTGGGTGGTAGGTGGAGGAGCTCTGGAAGGAGTCCTTCGATGCCGGGTTGGTGCGCTCAAACTGCTCGTAGTGGCCGTCGGAGAAGTTGAGGCGGATCTTGATGGGGCCCCACGGCTTGTCGTTGGCCTTCTGCACCGCGGAGACGGCGGACTTGTAGGTGCAGCCGGCAGGGAGGCTGAAGGTCTGCCACGTGGCCAGCGGGTGGGTGGCGAGGCCGCCGCCGTTGTAGTTCGTCTGCTCCGGGTCGTAGCCCTTCTTGCGCATCGCCGCCTTGGTCGGAAGACTCAACACCGCGTAGCTGATGGGGACGGCATCACCGTTGGGCTCGTGGTACGTGGCGTCCATCGATGATGATGATAATTTGCTGAAATGAAATTTCTCTGTAGTAGGAATAATGAGAGGGAAGATAAAAAGAGAAACAGAATGAGTTCGGGGGAAGAAAACAAACTTAAAATCTAAAGAGTGCGCTGTGAAACACGCAAGAAAGCCGGAACACAGGCTGAGTGTGTGAGATTTACTGAGAAGCTCAAAAAAAGACTAGAGAAATCACGGTGCTGTTATATTGACTTTGAGAAAGACAGTATACGCTGGATTTGTATAAGTGGCTTCCGCTGATACGAAACACGAGACGGACAAAGTTGTAAAAGCGGTGAATTGTTCAGTGCTGCTCAAATTGTTAGTAGTGTTGCACGTTCAGCTTTGAAAGCGGAAATGCGTTGTGGGGATTGTTGGTGAGCACGAATACAGTATTGTGAAACATAGAGAGAGAAAAATAATCAGACAAGAAGAGAGTGCTGTAGCTGAATGCTGAACGAATGAAGACAGCGGTTTCACGGGTGCTTTAAAAAAGCGCAACTTGAAAAAAAAAGACAACTTTATTTTTTTTTAAGACTTTCCAACTTGATAATGGAAAAGAGGCACTGAATAAATTGCCAAGTCAAACTAAACAGCAGTCGACAAAGACCTGCTAAACGCTTTTGATAAAAAACAAAATTTTGTCGTTCATCAGTAGTAAATTGTTTTTAATGAAGCAGTAAAGTATCTGAAAATAGAGAGGGACGACCTGACAGAAAACACAGAAGACGCTTTCTTTGCTTTCCGCTCCAACGTCCATCGCCGTTCGCTGCAGAAAGAAGATGTGCGCTATTGCTCGACGCTTGGTACGTGCAGCCAAGCCTTGTCTTTTTCTTTCTTAGAAAATGCCATCTATGTCGAAGATGTGGAAAGTGCTACTCGACCCGCCCTCACGCGGTCCAGCCTCCGCCACGTCCTCCTCCGCCACCTCGTCCACGTCGTCCACATCCACCGCCGCAGACGCCGCACCCCGTCTCGACGCATTCGTGGGAGCTGCGGACGTGTTCGAACGTCCTCGGCCAGCGCCGCGTCCTCCCCCGCCACCGCGCCGCGCCGCTGTGCCGCGTCGTCGGCTTGATGCGTTATGCACAACCGTGTCGAAGGCGTTGAAGGCGGCGCTGGCGATGTCCGCTGCCCGCTGGACGCCGGTGAGGGTCCCGCCGCCCATCACCACCTGCTCCGCCACCACCGTGTCCGCGTCCACCGTCGGCACGCGCGCCACAAGCATGCTGGCCGCCAGCTGCCGCCGCGCACGGTGCTCCTCCAGCTCCACGAGCGGCTCCGCTGGCGGGAGACGCTGCTTCACGAAGCCTTTCCGCCGCACCGCCATTCCGTTCGCCCCCGCTGCTGCGTCACCTGCTGCCTCTGCAGACGGGGCGGGTGTGTCCGCAAAGCACGGGTACGGGGGCAGCGCAGAGGGGCTGTAGTGGATCTCCGCCGTCCGCACCGCTGAGGCGGAGGCCCTCGCTGCCCCGTTTTCCCTGTCCGACACCGTCGCCGGAGCCCCTGCGGTGGCAGCAGCGGCCTTTCCGAAGGTGACCCAACCCTCCGCATTCTCTTTGCGTGGTCGTTGATGTGGCTGGTGGTGGTGATGGTGGCGACCCTCGGCGGCATCATCGTCGTTCTCCCTCGCCCGCACGGCGCCACCACCGCGGAGAGAAAGCGAATGCCCTGCGGCCACCTCGGAGAAGAGCGGCTGCGCGTCTGTGCGGCGCCCCTCCGTTGCCTCATCATCGTCGTCATCGTCCTCATCGTCCTGCGTTGCGCTGTCCACCGCAGTGTCCTGCGTGCGGGCGTCCGTATCCGACGTGGCGGACGAGGACGATCGCCCACCCAGCGCCAGCCGCACACACGCCTCCACCTCCGCCACGGTCTGCGGCAGACGCGCACGGTCGGGAAAGTCGGTCAGCGGTGGGGCGCGGACGGCGACGATGGCTTCGATGAGGGCGCCGTATTCCACACTGCACAGCCCCAGCGCGTGCCGCAGCACCGCCGCACAGTGCACAAACGGCATCTCCTCCGTCTCATTGTACAGCAAGACGTGCCGCTGGTGCCGCGTGAAGAAGCCTTGCAGCTGCGGCAGGCCCTCCGCGGACAGCTGCAGTTGGTGGGTGGCGTCGCGGCTCGTCACGGCCCACGCCTTGAGGCCGCCCTCCCACACCACCGTTGCCCCGGTGCTGTCGAGGTAGCTCATCACCTCCTCGTACAGGGCACGCTGCACCACCACAAAGGTTGTGTCGCTGAACAAGACACGGCGCTGCGGATTGGGGGCGAAGCACGCTGACATTTCTCGCATCGTTAGCGTACCAGACGCGGCCGGTGATCCGTGGGTGCTGCCCTGCACAACGGACGCTGAAGAGACGGTCGGAGAAACGGTGGCGGACGTGCTCGCCGTGCTCTGCTTCTCGCTGCCCTGCACCACGCCGGAGACAGGGACCGCCGACACACTGGACTGGACGTGGCTGATCAAGTCGCACCACCATGGCGACAATGGCGGGATGTACAGCTGCGGGTCGGGCAGCGGCATCTGCGGGGAGGCGCGATCGCGGATGGCGGTGAAGAAGGCCGGCGAGACGATGGGGGCAGCGCGGCACAGCATCCCGACGACGGCGGTGGACGGCTGCACGGTGCTTGTGACAAGGAAGTCGACGCCGTTGTAGCACGCCCGTATGGCCGCAGCGGTGGCGGAAGTAAATGGCTGACCCGTCAAGGAGGAGGAGGAGGGAGGGCCTGCAACGAGCGGCGGGGTGGCAGGGATGGAGGTGCGCTGACTCAGCGACAAGACGCCGCTGCCGCCCAGCACACCGAGAACAGGAGGGAAGAAAGGTCTTGCACTGACGGCTGCTTTGGCCGTCACTTCCGGCACGCTTTGCTGGCTGAAGGTGTTTCTGCCTGCCTCTTGCTCTTGTGCCGCCTGGTTTTCTGAGGGAGACGCCGCAGCTTGTGTGCTGGGCACGGCACCGGGTGGAGGTGCCTCCTGTCGCACACCGCAGTAGCGCAGCGCGTGCTCGAGCTTCGTCTGCGCCTCCACATCGACATCCTCACACAGAACGGACACGTCCAGCCACGCCAGCCGCAACTGCGCGCCGTGGTGGCCCAGCTGGATGGTGAACTGCCGCCACGAGGGGCGGTGCACCGGCACCTCGTACGGCACTTCCTTCGTGAGTCGCAACGTGGGCTGCGGTGTTGACGGCGCCGAGCGCTTCTGTGAGCCGCTGCGACCACGAGATGTGGCCGATGGCGCGTACCGCAGCCCGACGATGCCGGTGTCCAGCGCCGCCGTTGTGGTGTGGGGACCTGCGGTGGGTCCGTGGGCGGCGCTGGAGTCGTGGGTCTCGCCCTCCTCGCCGTCCTCTCCAGCAGCGGTGATGGAGGAGCCGTAGGTGGAGGAGTCGATCAGGGTGATGGGCTGCGGTGCCGGTGCCGATGCCCCAGCTCCGTTTAATGACGGGGCGAGGCCCACGGCGATGGTGAGGTGGACGCGGCTGATGCTGCGGTCGTCTTGGATAACGACGTGGCAGTCCTTCTTTCCTACCCGGTAGGCCGCATCGCCAACGAGCCAGAAGTGTGGCGTGTCTTGAAAAAAGATCACCCACATGGGCGGTGCAGGGCTGGCGCTAAAACCAGCAGCTATGGTGTTTGCGTTGAGCTGTATTTGCCAGCAATCACAATGCAGTCACTGAATTGAATCTCTGATGGTGAACGTGTGCGGTTCTATGATTGACTCTATCAACAAAGCAAGTTTGTGTAATAAAGCAGCTTTCCATGTGAAAAAAAAAAAAGAAAAGAATGTAGGGCGCACAGAGAAGATAAAAAAGAACAGCCTTCTTTCGCAAAAGCATCTCTCAAGGCCAAAAAAGATGTGATTGTAGGAGCTCGTGTGCTAAGCGTCACTTTCAAAGACAACAGCATTGTTGTGTGTCCTAAATGCGTCCAATGAAATGCGCGGCACATTTTCTTAAGCTCCAAAGAAGAGATTGGATACATTCAAAAGATGTTATTGAGAAACCGTCACGAACTTCATTGTATTTCTTTGTTTTCGAGACTTTTGTTGTTGCTTCCTTTCCCGCTTTTCTAGACCCAGAAAATTTTGAAGTCATCGAATTCAACGACGGCAAAGAGCGGCTAGGAAAAGTGAAAAAGAAAGCAAGAGTATACAAAGCGGCGTAAGGTCGCTCAAAAAAGCAGCAACACTATAATACCGATCCAAGCAGTAAAAAGCCACCACAAGCTTTACGCACATCGCCCCTCGTAAGAGCACTAAAAGATCAGGCGGAACACGTTTCGGAGGACCAGAAAAGTAAGCACCAGCACAGCGACGGCGCTGATAATCTCGTAGCTACGAGAGAGCGAGTCGTACACCTCCGCAGGGCACTCAGCGGCAAGCCGGATACACTCTCCACCAGGGCATGTAGACGCATCGCACGTCGCCAACGCCGGACTCAAATTCGCACCGCTGCCCCCCACACCTTTCCACGGCTTTTTCGCTTCCCCGTCGGCGGTGGCGGGGAGCTGTGGCACCTGCTGAGGGGGATAGCAGCGCACCTCCTGCGCGCCGATGCGGCCGCGCGGTGTCAGCGCTGATGTCCCGCCGGCGCAGAACACGCCGCCGCTGTCCACGCACTCCTGACAGCGTGGGCGGCTGCCGTAAAAGCAGGTCTGCAGGTCGATGCACGGCACCGGCCCGTCGCAGGTGCAGTTGTCCGCCGCGTAGCACCGCATCGTCGTGGGGCACCACCGCTGGGAGAGGTTGACGGTGCACTCGCCGCAGCCCGTGACGGTGTAAAGGGTGTAGACGCCGCCGCTGCCGGTGATGGCGCTGGCCGGGTCGGCAAGACCCTTCTTCTTCGACGTCGCCGATGCCATCCTGGCAGTGCCTATAAGCAGCAACACTAAAACGAGAAGCAGAGTAATCGAGAAAACACGTCTTCTGACGAGCACCGCGGTGCTGTCATGTTGTGGTCTTGACAAAACAAGCAAACTGGGTTTACTCATTGTTTGTTTGTTTTTTTTTTTTAGAGAGAGAGTCGCTATGTGTGATTCAAGTGCAGCGCTGCACAGAACAGAAAGAAAAATGTAATGATGATTTTTTTTTTTCGGATGTACCTTTCATTCGTAGTAAAAGAATGGAGGAGAAAAAGACAGAGAGAAACCGATGTGGATGAATTTATGATCTGAGAACAAAAGAAAGCATTCAATTCTCCTATGTCAGCTTTGCATTCTTTTGTGAACGCGCCACGCTGAGTCTAACATGCTGAGCCGCCGTCAACCTTACAGATCCATCGTATTCCAAAGCCTTAGTTCTTTCCCGCGCCTTTCTTACACGTCCTCTCCCTTTTGCTTCAAATGCAATTTATAAACTCATGCTGGTTTCATTTGACTAAGTTTTTCATACTCGCTTGCACCAAACCGTTAGAAAAAAGTAACACAGTAGCACTGTTAAAATGATAAGAAGCACAAAAAAAAAAACTGTTGTTAAGGGGCCGCCATGTCAAGCCGCAAAGCGTAGCCATAACAGTCAACAGCACCGCCACACATTTCCCTCGCGTTACCCTTCTAAAAAGCCCTGTGCTTCATCGCTCCCTCCACCGCCAGCGAGTCCGCCATCTCGTTACCATGAACATTCGAGTGCCCTTTCACGTGCTTCAAGCAGATGCCTTCACTTCCATCGTTGCGCGTGTTGTGCACATTATAGCCTCCCGTGAGTTCAAGATGGTACTCATTGAAATCCAAAGAGTATCGGTTGTTGTACGCGTCGCGAAGACGAATGAGCTGCTTCCAGAGATCTTGATTCAGCACGGGCTGCTTCGTTGCCAGAATGAAACCGTTCTGCACCCACCGCTGCGAGTACCGCGTGAGACCATCAATGACGTAACGGCTGTCCGTGTAAATGATGAGCTGGGGCACATTGCGGACATTCCAGTCGGGCGACACAGTGTGCGACTCCGCCAACGCGCGTCGCGGCGCGCCAGCGTCCACGAAGGCCTGCACGATGGCGTGAATGGTGGCCCGCAGCTCGCCACGGTTGTTCGTCTGCGCCTCGGAGAGCGGCACTGGCAGCGCGAAGTTGCGGGCGTCGCCGTCGCCGTAGTAGCCGCCGTACCCGGCGCGCGCGTTCGGCGTGCCGTTGTGCCGGCAGGCGCCATCCACGTACACGACCTGCTGCCGGGAACGCAGCTTCTCCATATACCTAGCATTCACTTCTGCTGCCCCGCGAGGGTCGTTGCGTTCGTCACCAAACGTCAAAACCACCGCTTCTTCGACCGCCTCCCGTAACCTTTTCGCGGATGCATCGGCCTCTTTTGCCAAGCGAGCCCCCATGCGATTGCGCTGCTCCTCAGTCAACTTCTCAAAGTCTGCGAGGGAGTGGATGTCATCCATGTCGACGTCGAGACTCTTTAAGCGCTCTTCACGAGAATTTGACGGTGCCACCGGACGCGCTTCGAGAAACTCGCGTGCGTCCTGGAGAGTGCGGAAACCTTTATAAACTGCCCCACGGAACCCCGTCACCTGCTCGGAGCACTGCTTCCATGTGGAGTAGATGCCACGCTGCCGCCCCACCGCGACTGCGTAAAAGGACGGCTTCTTGCGCGACCCCGAGGAGGGGTGGGAGAAGGAGTACATAAAACACTCAGACATGGGTGCTATGGGCGATGTCGGCACAGGGGAAATAGCACTCGTGCTTGTGCGAGATGTCTTAGAGGCGTCCGAAAAATTTGATGTCTTTGCCTTACGCTCGTTGACCTTTCTTGCTGGCAGCTGACTTCGCTTAGCTCTTTTTCTTTCTTTGTCAGGTAAGGAGACACTCGTATTTTTGAGGTTTTTCTTGGCAAAGAGAAGGGGGGTGGGTTTGCAGAAGCCTAACGACGAAGCAACAAAAATGATGGGCTGAGAAATAAAAGTAGAGGAGCTTGAACTGAGATTGAGAGAAGCGGTTGGGAAAAAGGAAGGAGAGTATGGAGGCAGTGTGGGAACTAATCTGGAAGGTCGGAAGAAACGCTGTTGGCGCAAGGCAAACGGTCTAGAGCAACGCAGTCTGAATCTAAAGAGGAGCTGTTGTAGAGTAGAAGGCACACTGTCCATTCAATCTGGCATGAGAGCAGAAAAAAAAAGGTTTAAGTAGAGTGAAATGAATTGAGCAGAATTCTATGTGATGTCTTAAGATTGCTTTTGTTTTTGGCTTCCAGTGTGCTGTGGCAAAAAAAAAGAGCAAATTTGCTTTATGAGAGCGCGAAATGCGATGCAAAGGCGCCAATTTTTATACGCGTCTGAGAAAGGTAAAATCAAGTGGTGAGCTATGCGGCAGAATCTGGTGCGCTGCACGCTCGTTGAAAGAAGTCACAACACTACAAAAAAAAAAGGGAAAGGGAGATGAGAGAAAAGGAAATCTGCATACTAAAGCCTACAATAACCAAATCTTCTACCGTTTTAAACAACGGCACCAAATTCGCGGTAAAGGTGTTTGCGCGACTACCTATTTTCCAGCTTAATAATTGAGCCCATTGAATAGAAAGTAAAACGTCGAAAATGAATTTGTCGGCTTTCAAAAACAAAAAAAAGACATTTTTCTTTTCTTTTTTTCCAAAAAAAAGCCTTTTTTTCATTAGTTACGTTGAAGTGTGTGTTTCGTTGTAGGCTCACGTTAAGTCTTTGTGATCCTGCCAAAACAGAGAAAAAGTTAAACTTCGCAACGCGCACTTCCAAAAACGAAAAAAAGGTAATCCCACAAATAGCATCTGCTTATTCATCATCGCTTCGCAGTATTCAGAATATGCACGTTCAAATTGTACCTGAAAAACTAAACGTACGGGAACTGAGGTCAAATGAATAACAATTTGAAAAGTAGCAGAGGAAAGCGCACAGGGCTTCCAGACTAACCCTCACCTAAACTAATCAAGACTCCCGCTACTTACTTGGCGTGCAGACCTGCTTGTGCACACTCCAGTCCGCCTTCTGGCAGGCCGCCGTGCAGTACTTGGCGATCTTGCAGCGGCTGCAGCGCAGCAGCGGAGCCGCCATGACGACGCCGTTGGCGCCTTTGTGGCAGTGAAAGCAGCCGTTCGGGCTGGGAACCCCATTCATGGTGGTGGCCTCCTCCGTGATCATCATGTGGTGCGCCTTGGCGGCGGCCATGCAGTTGGCGGAGTTGCAGACCGGCTGTGGCATGTCCTCCACACGCGGGGGGAAGACCTCGGCGAAGAGCATAGTGTTGTGAATGAGCCGGGTGGCGGGGACGGCCTTGCAGGCGCAGCACATCGCATCCTCGCCCGTGAGCTGCTCGAGGAGGGTGGAGCTGATCTCCTCGACCACTTTGGTCACGTCCTTTTCGTACGACTCGCGTGTCGTTTTGTTGATTTCGGTGGAGAACTGGAAGTTTTTCTCGCCGATCGTGGCGTGGTAAATGTGGAGCACCATGGTGACACGAAGCGCACAACACGAAGGTAGAGCCAAAGAAAACAAAATCAAAAAAGTGCTACTCTAATTCGTGTGACACGCACAAATACCTACACCACTCAGTTTACTCAAATGTGCTGCAATGGAACAGAGAGAGATTACAAAAAGAGAAAAAAAATTGAGAAAGGTATAGGTCTGAAAATCACTTCCTATCACTTCCTTTTTCTTTACCCCAAGAAAAAGCAAAAATCGCTTTTGGGCAACGGCAATGGCACTCAAGTTAATCCTCCTGTTACGACCCAAATTTAACACAAGTCATGACGAAAGCAGGTTTTCAGTGATAAAGATACTTCCAGAACAAACAAGATGCATTTCATCTGGTTTTTGTATTTGCCTCTTCGAGCCTCTCGTCATCAGCAAATACACTGAAAGGGGGAAGCTATTTTGTTGCAGGCAGAGCATTCCTGGCCCGTTGAGCACAACATGAGACCAGCGTCGCTGCCCATGAAACCTTAAGTTTGCGGCACAGCTTTTCGTTTTCTTCCATTCTTTTTAGTTTTCTTCAGCCTTCCAAGAGGCAGGATATATAAGCATGAGACAGATGATCAAACAAAATATATAGAAGTACAAAACAAGAGGAACCAAGCTTTAAACAACAGTAGAATGTTAGAAAAGATTAGAGACCTTTTAATAATTTTTTTTTTAACAATAGGACACAGTAATTAAATGATGAAACAAAAGTTTTTAAAAGAGCAAAAAAAAGCTTTGAGTTTTTCTCAATTCTAGCAAACTGCTTCTGACTTTCTCTTTTTTTCTTTTAGAAGTCAAAGGGAATGTCACGAAAAGTAAAACTCTTTATGGCGTTCGTGGTGGCAGCTGCCAGCGCCTTGATTCTTTTTCCCCCCTCTCTCCCTCTCAGTTGCAAACTTGCGTTCTGACGGCGCCACACCCCTCTTCTTCCCTGTCTCTCTCCTTGATGTAGCAGATTCGAGTCTGTGTAGTAGAAAGGAGGTAAAGAGGAAGCGCACGCGGCGTAAGTTTGCACTAGTAGTTGAAAGAATCAGCAAAACAAAAAAAACGTGATTCGCTCTGTGTGAGTGGAGCTCAGAAAGAAAAGTCGCGGCGCCAATGTGAAACCGAGGAAGCACACCAATGAACTCTAAAGAAAAAAAAAGCAGAAAGCAGAATGATCAGCCTTTTCCTTTCCACAAAAACACTATTGATGAAGTGCGTTAAAAATCATTTAAATGGAAATAGGATAGGATGAAAAACGAACATTTGCACCTGAAGTCTGCCTCGTTTCAGACGATGGGGTACACGTCGGGGTCGCCCTGCCGGCCAAGCGTGCCGAGAAACACAGACGTACCGGCGTCCAAACAAAAACAGAGAAAAAGGGGAAAAAAACAGCTCGCAAATTGGAGAGAAAACGCGACCACAGACACAAAAAATTCGACAGATTAAAGACACACCAAGACAAAAAGACGACAAAAGAGGTTCGCGAAGCAAGGTCGGCGAATGTGACAACGCAAACGGAGTCGATTCTTGCAAGCAGGTGCGCAAATTGTAACGTAAGAGTTTATTTTTGCTCACCACCAACCTATTGGAAAGACTGCGCAGCGCACATTCAAAACATCCAAAGAAAGAAACGCTAAAAATGGAAATGGCAAGACAGACAGTGTGTCTCGTGTGAAAAGAAAAGAGGACAAAGAAGATTAACGCATTTAACGGACATCGTGACGCCAAATTCATGGAAGAACCGCGCACTGACGGGTCAGACGGGCACAAGAGCCTCAATGCGTGTTATCCTCAGTATCCACTTAACAAAACGAGGCAACTACCCATGAGCAAGTCCTTTTTTTATTATTCGAAGCAAGTAAGCATCGACAAGTGACGAAGAAGAAAAAGCAACACGTATGAAAGAACTATAAAAGGGTGAGACATTGTTTGTGACGTGAAGCCGACGCCAGAAAGTGAATATAGATATTTCGCTGCTTTAAGGTATCTAACTTAAAAGTGATTTAAAGGGGTGAGGGTGCGGTAGAAGTGCGTGGCGATACAAGAAAAAACGCCTTAGATTTTTTTGTATGTTTGTGTTTGTGTTTGTGTGAAGCCGATTGGCAGACCTACGCGGTGTGAAGGCGTACGTTCACGTGAGAGATACGTTCCCACGTCACACTTAGAGCATTCCCCACAGTGCCCCCGCACCCCCGCAGACGAAAACGGTTTAGTAAAACAGAAGAAACGGAAAAAGAAGAGTTAAACAAAAAAATGTGTAGTGTCAACGAGGTGTACAACAGCGACAAAAGAAAGGAAAAAAGGGGTAAATTAGCATGAAAAAAAATTATTGTGTCACTTGTGTGGTTATCTGTGTGCGTGCTTGCTCTGCCAAGCTTATAGATGTATCTGCTTGAGTGCAGAGAGAAGGGGTGGCACACAGAGAAAAAAAAAAAAAGATGAAACTAAAAAAGAAGAGAAAGATAAGTTGAGGAGGGGGGTCTACTCAACAACTAGCAGCACGTGTGTGTTTGATTGAGTACACAGTTAGCCTCTCCAGAGTAAAATTAATGAGAAAAAAAAAAAGAAAACGTGGCCTGTGTGAGAAATGCAGTCTCAATGCATTGTGATGTGTTTTTCTTAATTCGCAGTCGCGTACTGGCAACGGCATCCTTCTCCATCCAACCGGCCGCCTCACCCTCTTAATTCCAAGTGTCTGGCTGTCTACCGTCGATGTGTCGGTGTGATTTTCCTACAACTTGTGTGAGCTCTCACTGCGCACAGTGAAGAAGGGAAAGAAAGAGAGAGGCAGAGGGAGAGGCAGGTAAGCAGCCTACAACTCAACAGAAAAAAAAAATCTATCGAGTGCATGTTGCGGTCCCCATTTCATCCCCACAGCCAAGACGACCAGCGCATACACGCCCCCCTCCTACTGGCGCGTCTCGTTGTAGGGCTCGCCGGCCTCGTTGGCCTGGCGGCGCTGCAGCGACTTGGCCTCCTTGCGGATGGCGTGGCCGTTGACGTCGATGTCGTCGCAGATGCGCGCGGCCGGCACGAGCAGGAAGCTGAGCGGGACGATGAGCATCGGCAGCAGGATGTGGCCGACGAGCAGCAGCATCGGCACGTTCGAGAAGTCGCACACGCCGGACGTCGTGATCGGCCACACGAACTCCATCAGCAGCGACCCGACCGTCGACGACATCGAGATGCCGAGGTTGCCGAAGCCCGCCACCAGCGCGTACACCATCGACTCCGACCCGCGCGGGCAAATACGCGACAGCAACAACACAGTCGGCATGTAGGCGAGGTAGTAGCTCACTTCATACACGACGGCGTCGCCGAAGAGGTACATCGCGTGGTCCGGGATGCCGATGTGCACGTTCCACCGCTTGACGAGGATGATGTCAAAGACGGAGGCCAGCACCTGGATGAAGTACGTGAACATCAGCGTGAAGCGCAGGCTGTGCTTCGTGAACAGGTACGGGAACGCGGAGACGGCGGCGATGCCGGCGACGTTGCCGATCACGGCGCTGACGGTGTTGTAGAAGGTGTACGAGAAGTGCGGCCCCTCCGGCAGGCACGACGGCGTCGCCATGTAGAAGCTGTCCAGCGCGCCCGGCAGCTGCAGGTACAGCAGCGCGTAGCAGAAGAAGTAGATGTTCACCTTCGCGATCACCAGCGGCAGCGCCCAGAACGCGCTCGCGGCGCACGCCACCACGACGGCGATGCACGTGTACAGCAGCTGCCACTTCGTGCCGAGAATCGTCACGGCCGTCATGGTCACCACCGCGCACGTCATCACGGAGCTGTAGACGAGGATGCGCCAGTTGCGCTGGATCACCTCCTTGTTCACCTCCACCGCACCGCCGCACAGGCTCTTGATGCCGAGGCTGATATCGTCGTCCTCCGCGTCGTCCTGGGCGACACCCGTCTTGTCGTCGCGCAGCGTGTCCACGGCGAGACTGTCGTGCAGGTTGCCGGCGTCGTTGTAGTACGCCACCGTCTCCTCCGCCACCTGCTTCTGCACCTCCGCGTCCGCCACCACGTCCGCCTGCTCCGCGCCGTTCGTCGCCGGCGACGACGACGCGTTGGCGCCGTCCTGCTGCAACAGCAGCGCGCGCTTCAGCTCCGCCTTGATGCCGCGCACGTCCTCCAGGCGCTCCACGCGGTTCGTCCGCTCCCCGTACCAGTTCAGCACGAAGAACACGGTCGTGATGAGCTGCGTCGCCGCCGCGAGGTAGAGGCCGACCTGCGGGATCTTCTTGTCCGACAGCGGACCCTGGATGACCGCCGCCACCATCGTCGCGCCCAGGATGAACCACCAGACCCAGCTAACGAGCGCCGGACCACACTTCGGGTGGCGGCGCATGAGGCGGCTGTAGTGGCCCTCCGACAGAATGTCGATGTTCGCCAGGAAGAAGCCGGTGAGGAAGATGAAGCCGGCGGCAACGTCCGCGCTGGACGGCTTCAGCGGCAGGCAGCCGTAGCCCACCGTGAGGGCGGCGCCAATGACGCACGACGCGGCGCAGTACCAGCGCTTCGTGTAGCCGAAGATGGCGAAAGAGTCGGACAGCATCGCCATGAAGGCCTTGATGGAGGTACCCATCTTGGAAATACTGGCCAGGCGCTGGTAACGCATGCCACTGATGCCGAAGCGGTCAATGAACATGGCGTAGCGAGCGTAGCTGATCAGGTTGCTCGCGATACCCTTGGAGAGGAAGTACACACCGCCCAGGGCGATCGTGCACTTCGGGCCATAACCCTCGCAGCTCTTGCCAAACACCGGAATCCGCTCCAGACACGGGAACCGCGCGAAAAGCGCGCGTGCGTCGGGGTGGACGTAGTTGTCATCCCCCTCCTGCTGTCCCAGCACACCCTCGTCGTACGGCATCTGATTGGTGTTGTCCACCACATCGATGTTCGTCAGATCGACGCGAAGGCGACTGTTGAAGTCGTTCTCCTTCTCGCGATCATCTCCGAGGTTGGCGGCCATTTTCTCTTGTCTTTTTTAAAAAAAGATGATGAAAAAATGTAAGAAAAGAAAATTCGTGAAGAATCGAGAAAATTCACGAGTATTTTGTGAGTCCAAACAAAACCGAGGTTAACACTTGATTGGAAAAGAAAATAGGAGAAACTAGAAAAAAAATAATAAAAAAATTCAGGTGAATGTTGGTTATCGAGAAAGAGAAAAAATAAGCTTTTAAGACTGCGGTGGTGAAGCACAGGAGACGCCATGTGTACGAGAGTGAGCGAGTTTGATAGACAAAAAAAAAAAGATAAACGAAGATAAGGACAGTAAGGAGACATATTTAAAGCATCTGTAGTAAGATAAAACCTTCAACTGAAAAAAAAATGGTTCATTTGTCGGGTGCCTTCTTGCTCAAATAAGCGAAAACGCCTACTTTTCGCACACATGCAATAAAGGTTGACAGCATCCCTATGAACGATGCTTGTCAACAAAGCACTCCGCTTGACAGTCAAGTACATATCTTTTCTTTTTCTCATTCGCAAGCGTAATAAACTTTCTTTTTCTTTTTGCAGGGATGTCGCCGCTAAGAAGAGCCGCGCGGGTAATGCTCCGCAAACTCCATCACGCTTGACACAAACGTCGTGTACTCCACAAGGGAATCGTCGCGCGGTTCCGCACGTGCATCGTCGAGCAATCCGCTTTCCCGCCGCTCGCCACGGCACCACGCCACCACGCGACGGCACAGCTCCCGTGTCGCGCGCACCCAGCTGACACCGTGCCGCTCCAGCACACAATTCACAGCCTCGGCGCACGTCTCATACGACACGCGGCTTTCTGGACACTGTGAATCGTCAGCGGCAAAGCCCGATCCATTCCCATGGCGGCGCATCGACGACTGCCAGCGCCGCTGCTGCGTCGTATTCGACTCCTCCACGAGAAGCAGAAACATCAGCAGCAGGTCACGCCCATGCGGACGCACCGCCTCGCACACATCGCACGCGAGCCCGAGTCGCAGCCGCTCCGCTTCCGCCGCCAGGCGCTCTCGACGCCGCTGCTCCTGTTTGGCCACGTAGGCAGCAGCTGGCGGCGGCTGCGACAGCGACGCTTCCCTCACTTGGTCGCAGCGGGTGCGAGAGTTTGAGGCGCGGCGGGGATCCGTCTGCCGCGCGAGCAGCGCCCGGACTGCCTCCCGTTGCTGCCGGCGCTGACGCAGCTGCTCGCTGTGGTTCTCGTCGGGAAGAGCGTGGCCAGAAACGTTAGAGACGTTGACAGTCCCCGCGCTTTGGCCGACATTGCCGCCTGGTGCAAAAATTGAGGCGTGGCTGTCGACGCTGCACACCTCGTTCTCGTACGCCACTCGTCTCTCCGCCAGCCTCTGCCGGATCCCATCGGCCCCCACGTCATCCTCCATGCTCGTCTCCTCCACTGAGTCAATCACCAGAGACGCACCGTCAGGCCGCGAGTGCAGTTCGCGTTCACGGCGCTCATTTGGGAAGCCTGAAAAACGAGATGCCTGCGCTGACTGGAAGAGCTCACGCGACGGCCACGGATACGCGGCGCTCTCTTTCATCGACTCCGAAACGGCCGCGGGTGACGGGGCGGACATAAGCGACGGCGGCGGTTGTCGCCCACCTTCCGTCACGTCTCTTCTCTGGTAAGCGTGTGAGACAGCGGCATTGCGCTGAGCTTCTCGTGGGGGCTGTGCAGTCTGCAAATCATTGTCCTCATGACGTTTCGCCCAGGTAGCTCCCGCTCCTGCTGACAGAGGAAACGACTCAACAGAGTAACTACACAGCACCAGCGAGTCGTCCGTCTCCCGCTCCACCGCATCTTCCGTGTGAATGCTGAAGTTGACTAATTCCGGGGGAGCAGAAAGAATCTCGGAAGACGACGACGATGAAACGGGCGAGTGACGAGAACGACGAAGTGCATCGTTGTGGAAAGGCATGGAAACGTCCTCCGCAGTGCTCCCGTTCCCATTCTCCACAAAAGACACAAAAGGGCTTGCGGAGCGCTTGGCGCTACGACCATGACGGCGACGGCGACGGCGCTCGCCCGCACGTTCCGGCGTAGCAGGAGGAGGGACAGCTTCTCCATGGATGCAGGCGGCTGCTCTCGCGTCAGGACTCTGCCGCGAGGGTGACGACAAGATGTCAGACATTCCGCTGGTTTCGCGGTACGCACTCGTGTGCAGTCCGGCGTTCACCGTCTCGCCGTCCTCCTCATCTTCGCTAACCGCGCTGGGGTCCACCACGATGGTGCGCGTCGGCGTCGATGCGTGCCCGGTGCACTGCATCAGCAGCGGCACACCACGCGGCGCCCGCCCACGCACCACGCGCTGCTGCACCGCAGAGTCGGGCGTCACGACGCTCGTTGGCAGAGCGTGCAGCCCGGGGATGCGCGCCTGGACGATAGTCCCTCCTGGTCTCCCAAAGGTTTCCTGCGGAGGTGCAGCCGCAGGCTTTGGCGGCGGTGTTGGTTTGAGAAAAGAGGAGTTTGCGGCGGACAAGACATTACCAGTGTCGTTTGGCTGACGCACCTGCAGCAGCGATGACCCTCGCGCTCCGTCGACGCCAGCGGACTGCGCAGTGTACGGTTTTGTTTCCACGTTCATCGAGGAAGACTCCTCATGTGTTGTGTCTTGAGCAGCCGGCAACGACTCACGAAAGCTGCGCGGTGCGCTGGCCTTTGCGGGTTGCTCCATGGATGTGGAAGGTCGCTGGGTACGCGTTCCCTGCGATGGCGGCGCCGTGCCCTCCCGCAGCGCGACGGATGGTGGGCCGGGATAAGAGAACGGGGTGTCGCTGTGTGGCTTGGACTGAGACGGGTCAGCGCCACGCAGCGGTGAGCTCGAGAGCCCGTGCGGCTCCTGGGAAGAACGTCCTACCTGCTCCCCCGCCTCCTCCTCCTTGACATCCACTGGTGGCGAAGACAGCTCGCGCAGTGAGTCGAGCCACGCGTGGCTGTCGCGATCAGGGTGCGGTGACGGTGAGGCAACCCCATCGTGTTCCCAGTAAACGACAGCCGACGGCACCGGTGATGGCGACGATGCCCGCCGCCGCTGGTCTGTGCAGCTCTCGAAGTCGGCGTCATAGAACGCATCCCCTTCCTCCTCGTCGAGCGGCGCCGCAGCTGACGCCTCCATCGTACGCTTTGCGTACGGACTCTGTTTTAGTGGAGGTGGGGGCTGCAGTGATGCCTCGACGGAGGCTTTGGAGTGCATCTCCGCTTCGTAGTCGCTGAAAAACGAGGAATCGACTCCGTTCTCGGTGGGTCGACCGGCGCCGCCATCGCGCTGCGGCGGGCTCGCCTCCACCTCCAAGTCAGGTGCACCGCCGTCGGAGGAGGAGTACGGCTCATCGGAGGTGACAGACTCGCACGCGTCCTCGTCAACGTCGAAGTCGTGCACAGCGTGGCCGGGATCCACGTGGTGGTGCCCACGGTGCGTGTCGTCCGCGGCGACGTAAATCATCGCAAACAGTTCACACACACAAACACTCACTCCCGTACGTGCACAACAAGAGGAAAAGAAAAGCTTTTAATAAGGATTGAGCAAATCTAAAAGAGTTTCGCAGGTTTTTAATCCAAAATACCCTAAAAAGGGGAAAAACGTGATTTGCTGCGCGTACGTTGTTTTACAAATGAGAGAAAAAAAAGGTCTAAGTTTGAGATTCAAAGTAGTGGAAATAAAATCTATCAGTTTGCGTGCAAGTCTAAATGTAAATGTGTGTTGTTGTTGTTTTTAAGTCAAAGAAGAGTCGCACTTTGTAATCTACCCTGCAGAGAGAACGATGGTCCCCTCTGAAGTTCGGAACTCTAGAAATGCGCACGCTACAAAGAGGTGAAAAAAGCAGTGACAGACGCGTTAGTGTGTGAGAACGAGGTACAGGGCAAGGCCGCGGGGAAAGATATGAAAGAGAAATAAAAAGGCACCAACATCTTGTCATGAGAATATTCTGAGAGCAGGAAGCAGGAAGCTGACTTGCTCAACTGAATTAACCTTTGGAGGAAAAAAAAAACCTCTAACCTTTACGATGGTGAAAGGGAAGAGGACATAGAGTCCTTTTAGCGCTCAGTACAAAATGTCATGGTAACAGTAGAGCAACGTCTTGCTTTAACTGGGCGTCTATGAGCAACAGCATTTAACAATTCTTATCAGTGGTAATGATACAAGAAAAACGAAAGTGGAAGAGAAAATTGTATTCTAAAGGTGATGAAAGCAAAAGCTAAAAATCACGCGGGCATGCTGGCGCGCAGCTCACGCGCGCGTGCGGCGGCCATGCCGTCGCCAAGGGAAGCAGCTCTGTCGTACATCCGCAGAGCCTCACGTGGCTGATCTAGCAACGCCTCCAGCAGTACGCCGTAGTTGTAGGCGGTCATCCGGTCCTGCGGGTCGAGCTGCAGGGAGCGCGCGTACCACTGCGCTGCGGCCGTGTAGTCCTTCTGGATCGCCTCCGCGATGTAAGCGTGCGCTTTGGTGCCGAGCACATCGTTGGTGCCGTGGGCGCGGCACACCGCCGTCCATGCCCGCTGCGCACCAGCAACGTCGCCGCGCCGCAGAAATGCCCAGCCCTGGGTGAGACTCTCCTTACCTGCCAGCGATGTCTCGTTGGCGTCGCTGTCGCTGGCATCCGTGGACGGCAGAGACGCCGGACCTGCACGACGATCAGAAGCGGCTCCGCTCTTGTGGAGACTTGGCGCGTACGGCTGCGGCGTTGATTTGCTGACAGATGCACTAGCCGCCGTAGCGCCGGGTGCAGCCGGTTCGCCAGCGAGGGCAAGGTACTGCGAGTACAAGTCGCCGTCATCGGAAGTGCCACGGTGCGGCAGCGACGAGCGAGGCGCAGCGGGACTGCGATTCTGCTGCCGAGGCGTCGCGCGCCCCTCCCGCTTGCCTGCGTTGCCGGTAGGGAGGCGACTCTCATTCAGCCCTGCCACCGCCTTCACGGGGTGAGCAGCCGAGTTCGATGGCGCAGTGGGCGGCCCGTCCAGCGGCAGCACGCGCTCCAGCGGAGCAGCTGGGACGCGCGCCTGCACGCGTGCCAGCAGCTGCTCCACCTCGTTCTCTTGCTGAATGTGCCGCAGTGCATTCACAATACCAGCTGGGGTGCTGAGGTGCATGGCGGAGTCGAGCTGAGAGGACAGCCGGTCCGCCGCCGCCATCGTCGCCTCCACCTCGGCGCGGTCTGCGCGGATGCGGGACAGCTGCGCCTCGTCCTCCAGCTGCACCTGCCGCCGGATAAGTCGAATGCGCTCCTCCACCTCCTTCTGGAGGCGGTCGATCTCACGCTCGGCCTCGACACGCCGCGGTGCGGTAGACATGCCGTCCTCCTCGTTGCGAAGCTGGCTTGCGTACGCCAGCATGCTTTCCTTGAGCGCGCTGGTCGTTTGCTCGACTTCCGCCAGACCGCCGCGCGCGAGCACCGCGGCCTCCTCGATGGAGATGACGTCCTTGCCTTTGTACGCACCTAACACCACGCAGCGGCTGCAGGCAAAGGCGTGGGTGTCCACCACGTAGTACTCGACGGGCCTGTCGGGGTGCGCGGGGCAGGGCTGCAGCCGGGGATCGACCACGCAGCGCAGCAACAGCCGCGGAAAGACCTGCTGACGCGCATACACGGCGAGCACGGGCCCTTTCGCTTCGTCCACGTAGGAGCAGCTGTCGTACGCTGCCAGAAAGTCAGCCGTCGGCTCATGCGGGGTGTGCACGGCAGCGGGGCAGACATACGTGTTTCCCACAGCCACCTCACACACGAGGATGCCGCACGACACCTGGTCGCTGCAATTGTAAAAAGGTTCGCGGAAAAACAGAAGGGGAGCATCTGCCTGTGTGGAACCACTTTCCTTTGCGGACGATAGAGCAGAGCGCAGCACTCCACTCATGCTCGACGAAGCATGAATACCGAAGCGCGCGATGTCCATGAGTCTCGAGACGTCGCCGACGAGCACCAGACGCTCCGTCTTGGCCGCCTTGGCCATCTCGTCAACGTAGCTCGAAAATCCGGAGTACTGCTCCTTGTGGAAAAGGGTGGACAGCGAGAGCACTTGGAGATGCAGGGGTTGCAAGCGCGTCAGTGCCGCCGCCTCCTGCACTGCCGCACCGTAGTAGGCGTCCGCAGCAGGGAGCTGCTCCTCCTTCAGCGCGCTCGTCACGCGGCGCTCCCACTCGCCAACCAAGTCGTGCACCTCGTCCTCACCATCGCTGCCGCCGTCGTGAAAAATATGCAGCGCGCGAACTGCGGCTACAAACTCGTCTGGACTCATGAAGAAGAGCTGGTACTCCCGCCACGGGGATGAACCGTGGTGGCGCGTCTGCATCATCGAGCACATCTTCCGCCACAGCGAGACAGCCCGTCGGCCGCCAGCGCCACGCCCAGCGCCGCTGACTGCGGCGTCCGACACGAACACGCTGTCGCTCGGCGTGATGGCGCTCAGGCCGTCCCGGACAACCACCCCACCGTTCTTCGCCGCATGCGACCGCGACGCCTTCGCGCGCTCTTCCTCCTCCCTACCTGCGCGGAAGCTGGGGGACTTGCTGAGAGATCGCGCCGTCTCCCGCGGTGCCTCGTCGGCTGCCTTGGGCGTGGGCGACATCGCCACCGAGAGGTACGGCGGGTGATGGTCGCCTGCAGGGGTCGGAGGGCTGCGCCGCGGCGCCGAACTCCCTTCGCTCGGCCTTGGCGTTGTGGGCAGGCCAGGACTCCCGCGTGTCGTGCGCGCCGGCCGCCCAGTTGCCGGCAGCGGCGACCTCTGCACTACGGAGATAGCCGAGCGGCCAGCAGGCGGGGGGGTGCGAGCCGCAGGAGTGTACCGCGGCGTGACGAAGAGGTACGTGCGCGGGTCCGGCTCGGTGCCGTAGCGTTGAACCAACGCCGCGAAGAGAGCATTCTGGTCCGGATCCTCGGCATACCTGGCAAGAAGAGCCTGCACATCTGGACTTTTGCGGTCGAGGCCATACGCGGCGAGGTAGGCGGTGAGACGTTGATGCCGCTCCACGGTCGTCAACTCAGGGCCATTGTCCAAGATCAAGTTGCGCATCAGCTCCTCCTCCCGCCCCTCCCACTGGCGCAGCAGCGACGGAATCTCCTGCTTAAACTGCGCGCCGTAGACGTCAAAGAAAGCCCTTAGCCGCTCCTCGTAGTTGCGAATTTTGTATCGCCGGTAAAGTTTCGTGAACGTGTCCAGCTCAGACACTACGGCGACGACGTTTGGAACAAGGCGGAGGCCCTGCGGGTTGTGAACGCGCAAAAAACTCTCAAGCCGCTGCTGATAGCCGATTTTGTCGCTCGGGTCCACAGTAAAAGAGATTCCTACCTGCCCCATCTCCGTGCCCACAACGCGCGTGGCAAGCTTGTCAACTTCCACAACGTCCTTCACGTTGAGCGCAACAGGAGCGGAACTGCCGACGACGCGCGAGGCACCGTCGACGGAAGCCGTGCTGTCGTCGCCGCGTGAGCGTGGCTGATATGCACCGGTGAAGCCGCCCACAACCTCCTTCACCATCACCACAGCCTCCATCTCGGGCAGCGCGCACCGCCACACCTTCGGGCCGCCGCCGTTGCCGCTCGTGTTCACGGCAACCTCGTCCAGCCGCACCTCGAAAAGGTTCGGCGTTGTGGAGACAACGTCGTCTGTGGTGAAAATGGCTGCCACCACCGGGGCCGAGTACGCAGACGCGCGGTGCAGCATGTGCGCCTCCACAGCAAACGTCCGCGGACCATTTTCACACGCCGCAAGCGGGATGTTGACCAAATTGTGGATAGTGACACAAATAGACCACGACGCCATGCTAACAATCGTGAGGATCTAAAAAAAAAAAAAGTGGTGTTGTTGCTTTTTCAATATGATGCTGCTCTTTGGCGCCGAAGGAAGGAGGTGGGTTACGCTGAAAAGAGAATAAGGACAGCTGTTGTCTAGCGCAAGACAAACTACGCAGCGAATGGGGAAAAAGGCGAAAAAGTTTTGAGCAGCCTGTGGATACACAAGCGCGCGCGTACATATAAAGGGAGCTTGCAATCAAGATGCTCCTTCTAATCAAACGTTTCGTCCGCTGCCTCGCTCGCGTACCACGGATTTTTCGAGTCTGCTCGTGGAAAAATATACAACTACTCCCTTGTGTCAGAGCCGTCAAGTATCTGTGGATTTAATGAAAAGAGGAGCCGAACAAAAAGTGGAAAAATATAGCACCATAAGGAGCAAAGCGTCATTGCGCATCAATAGAGGATAATAAAGAAAAGGATAAGTGTATGCGAAGGTGGAGAGGGCAGCACAGAACAAGAGGAACTGGAACCACGCAATAGAGAACAAAAATGAGGGTGTTTGACCAAGGACGAAACGGTGCCGAATGGCTTGCTTTTGAGCACCTTTCAGCTACCGCAAGCAACGCAACTACCTTCACTCTCTTAAGCCTTTTTGTTTTTCCTGAAAAAAAAGCACACCTTTAAAAAAGAAAAAGCATTTGCATTTCTTCTGAGGCAGCTGCGACCACATGTTATCGCCGGGAAAAAATAATAATGAGGGTTGACTTCAATGAATATATCTGACTTCGCATTGAGCATCTGCCCATGAAAACCTCTTTTTTCGTCGTTTTGTGGCGCCTGTCAGCTTCAGTATGTACCTTTTTTTTTTTTTGGTGTGTGTGTGTGACGAGCAAACTTACAAAAGTAGTCAAACAATCAACGCCGAAAATAAATAAAAAACCAGCAACAACAAAACACACCTGCCCCACGGTTGACAAGCAAGAGACTTTCAACTGTCTGTCAGACATCAAGGTCGCGACTTGCCACTTCACTTCCTTCGCTGCTCCTCTTCGTAGAGGTTGCGACCCGTCGCCTTGCCGTAGCTTCCGGTCTTCGCGCCGGACCGCACGTTCTCTCGCGCGTCGCGCTCCTTCGCGCGGAACATCTCGTCCACCTTCTTCTGGTCCAGCTCCGAGTCCGTCGGCACCCAGAAGAACGGCTCCTTCTCTGCTTTCATCTTACGGAAGTTCGGCTCCCAGTTGAAAGAGTTTAGCTTCACGTGGTAGTCGATGCGCTCGCGCTCCCAATTGTCCCACTTCAGGAAGACCTTCTGCTGGTCGTCGTGGTCCATAGCACCCGTGGTGGTGAGGTTGTGCATGTGCGTCATGACATCCATGTCATTCAGCATCTTCCCGGGGCCCTCCAAATCCAGCTGCGCGCACAAGAAGGCTAGCTCTTCGCAAATGTTCTCTGTATCGCCCCAGAAGTAGTGGCCGCCGCTTTTCCGCACACGCACCAGGAGGGGACGCGCGACGGGGTCGACATCCTTGCGCGCCCGCTGCCGCCGAAGCTTCGCCGCGTACTTGAGCGCGTTCCACGCCGGCACGCGATCATCGTCCAGGCAGGCAGAGATCATCATGCCAGGATACGTGACGCGATCGTTGATGTTGTAGTAGGGGTCGTACTGCTTGAGCAGCTCCAGATCTTTTTTCTTGTTGAGCGGGTCGCCCCAGTCCTCCCGCTCGGCGAGCGAGAGCGGGAGGTCCGGGTCAGCCATCGTGTTGATGATGTCGAGGAAAGGCGAGCGCATCAGCACGTTGCCGAAGAGACCGCAGCCGCGCATGTTCATTGCCGCCGCAATCGGCACGCAACCCGCACTTGTGCCGGCCGCCACCATCAGCTCCGGCTTTGTGTATCCTGTGTCGACCATGTGCTCGCAGCAGGCGATGAAGTCCTGAATCGACTTCAGCTTGTTTTCGCCCTTTCCCATGTCGGCCCAGTTGGGCAGCTCGCCACCGCCGCGAACGTGGGCGAACGCAACGGTCCACCGCCGCCGCAGCATCCACATGTACGGCGCCAACTGGAAGTGCATCGATGGAACTTCGCCGTAGGATCCGTACACGTAGATGAGGCAGTGCTTAGGCGTGTTCGGCTGCGTCTCGAAGTCGGTGGCCTCCTGCACAAACGCGTCGCGGCGCTGGCAAATGGTGATGGGGATCTCCGTCCCGTCCTCCGACACGCAGACGTCGCGGTACATGCTGTAGGGCCACATGTAGTCCCACGGCGTGAATTGCTCCGCCTGGCGCTGCGTGAAGAGCGCCTCTGGAGCGCACACCTTGGCCTGTGCTGCGGTGATGTTGGAGTTGAAGTTGAAAACGCAGTCGCGCGGGGGCTGAATGAGACTGCTGTACACGAAGCTCATCGATTCCTGATTAAAATTTTTATTGAGTCCCGGCGTGACACTTGTGAGCGGAGGAAAGTGCAGCACGACGTCGTTCTCGCGCGGTGCGCGCGCAGCTGCGTCGAGGCCGTCGTCGCACTTGATGACGCGGATGTGCTGAATGCGCTCGAAGGCGAAGTGCGATTCGTAGAGAATGATCCGGTCGTTGAAGAGATCTACGTCAGTGATTTGGGCGTCGCTGCGGTGCGGCACCAGCTCCTTCCAAACGGCGTTCACGCCGTCAGCGAGCGCGACCTCGTCGCGGATGTGAACGAGGCGGAAGTTGGGCCCCTTGTCTGACGTCACCATCACAAAGCTGCCGCGGTAGTGCTCTAGCCAGTTCCAGCCCGTTTTCCCAGCAATCTCCACCGGCTTCCCTTCCTTAAAGAACGACTTAAGCGGAGTGGGGATCACGGGGTAGGACGCGGGCACGACGAGCGCGTTCCCCTTGATCTTCGAATCGGAGGTAATGGTGATGAATTTGTTGTCCTTCGTTTTCCGCACGTCCACAAAGAACTGCTCGTCCTCGTCGCGATAGATCTCAACAGGCGGTTCGAGGATGCCGGGCCGCACCTCTTGCATCATGACGCGGTGAGGACGATTGAGCTCGTTGGACTCGGTGTAGAAGAACTGGTTGCCGGACCCGAACTCGATGCTAACGATGTTGTTTCCTCGGATCACGTGGAACAGGCTCGCATTGTCGATGCTGCGAATGTGGCACAGAAAGCGATCGCCGCCCTCGACGGAGAGGGTGTAGGCGAGGTACTTGCCGTCCTCTGAAACGCGGCAAACACCAACACTACAGTCCTTGTAGCCGAAGTGCTGCTGCAGGAACACGGGGTTGATGAGCTCTTCAGCGAGAATGTCGACTTCGCCGAAGCGCTTCCGATAAAAGCCAATGGCGTTGGGGTCATTGCCAGGCACAACGCGCGTGAAGTAAACGTAGTCGCCGATTCTCTCCTCTCCCTTGTCGTAGCCGCCTTCGCGACTGCTCACCACGACCTTGGCATCCAACTCGGCCCATAAGCGTCCTTTCGCGTGCTTGAAGTCGAACTTGCCGTCGATGAGGGAAAAATGCTGCATCTCGTTTTTGATGAAGCTCTGCGTGTCGCGATCGAACAGGTCTTCCATGTAGCGAAATGGGTCGGGCTTCTGCGTTTCGCCGTGGAGGGCAACTGTCTCCGGCTTCTCAGTCGGAAGAGGCCCGTCCAGCATCGGAAGCGGGTACGAGTTGCGTACATGTGGAGCCCACTTATTGACAGCTTGGCGAGAAAGGCGGTAGCCTAAGTTTGAGGTTGGCACCCAAGGAAACAAAGCTGTCATCTTTACTCCTTTCCCTCTATTTTCTGCCGCTGACAAAAAAAAAAAGCTGCAGGGAAAACAAAAGAGAAACCACCTAAATAAAGGAAAAAAAGATTGAACAGAGATTGAGGATACAGAGAGAGAAGGAAAGTTAAAGGGCTTTCGAAGGAGAGCGCTAAGCCAACGTCGCTGAAGTTTGAAAATCTCTAGAAGCAGATAAAAGGCTAAAAAACCAAGAGTTTGCAGCCTTGTGCTCACGCGGAGATGTGCGCGAATAAAAGAAAAACGCACAGCAGGTGATCGAAATATCGACCACGCAACCGACTCAACCTAAACTCGTACGCGTAAGCTTCATATTCTCGTGCATGTGAAATGGTCAAGAAGAGACAAATTAATTTGTCATGGACCCTCTCCAACACACAAGAAAGGTCACGCCCATTCAAGTAAAGCGCCAAAAGTGCAAAATTTTTTATTGCACAATGATTTCAAACTTAATTGACTCGACTTTGTGGAGCGTCAAGTATCAATTTCACTATTTGTTCAATTACTATGTTTTTTTTCTTGCATTTTGCGAATCTTCGTACTCAGTTGAAAGGTAAAGCTGCGTTGTTGCGCGGTTTTGCTGCTCCAAAATTAGAGAAGCCTGTGTAATGCTCGTGCTGGCGTTGACACACTTTTTCTTAGCTTCTCTCTCAAAAACACACACCTTCTCTCTTTCTTCCCCTCTCGTCGCAGGTCTCCGCATCGCAACCGAGCACAAGCAACCGCTATACAGATTCCCACAGTGCCATGTTGCGCTGTTTTTTTTTCTTTTTTCACAACCAATAAAAGGCGTTCCTGACAAAAAAAAAGTGGCAAAAAAAAAACAAGAGGAAAAAAAGGTACTTTTCAGCAAAGCTAAAAATGACTCCAAACTAAATTTTAAAAGCACTACTTCGCCTTGTGAGCCTGGATGTTAATCTTCTGCTGCGAGCCGGAGGAAATGCCGGCCATAGAGGAATGGTCTTGCTTGTTGAACTTCGGAAGCCAGTTCTTCTTGAACCAGTCAATCGTGTCGGCCCATCCGTCCACGAACGGGATAATAGGCTGAAACTCCAGGTCGTGCTCGGCCGCGTCAATGCGGAACCAGCGGTTCATGGTCAGGACAAAGACGTTGAAAACGTTGAGCTTAAAGGTGGTCTTCATAATCCAACCGGCAAGCTCGGCGACAAGGGCTGCCATGTATAGAAACCAGAAAGGATAGTGCACCTTGTTCAGAATGGACCCAAAGCCCATCCCCACGACAGCCTTGTCCAGCTCCTTCCAAAAAATGCAGTAGGCTGCAGGCTCGGGGTGGGTGTCGCCGTCGGTGACGATGTAGAAGCGACCCAGATACGGCGAGTCCTTGTAGAGCTGCTTCTCGGCGATGATGAGGCCATGGCAGTAGTTATCGACATGCGTGAAGCAGATGCGATTGTTGCCCTCGCCAAAAACGCGTAACTTCCCCGTCCCAGCAGCCTCCAGCATGTTGGGCAGAAAGAGATTGTCACGTGGGCCGTACACCTGGTGCGGAGCGACCGCAATGGACCAAAAATTCTCGTCCAGGGACTCGCGCATGGCCATTTCGCCCTCCGCCTTGGTCTGTGCGTACATTTGCATGTAGTGCTCTAGGGGCAAGGCAGGCATCTCATCCTCTGTAAGCCCATCCACATTCGGACTGTGAAAGAGGCTGCCCTTGAAGCGAGTCGACGGAGAGGAGCTGAAAATCATTTTCTTCACGCCATGCTCCTTGCACGCCCGAATCACGTTTACCGTGCCGCCGTAATTGACCCGCCGATACAAGTCATGCGGATGGAATGGCCCCACTGCGGCGGCGAGGTGCCAAACGCAGTCACTGCCTTTGATGGCTGCGGAGACGCTCTCGTAAGAGGTGATGTCGCCAACGACGTACTCGATGGCAGGATGGTCCCACACGCCAATGGCCTTCTCCTTCGGGACAATGTCAAAGCACACCACTTTCTCAGCTCCACGCTCGACCAGCATCTCCACCAAGCGCGTTCCTACAAAGCCAGTGCCGCCAGTGACCACGCATCTCTTCGGCACTGGCGGATACTCGCGGGTGGCCGCTTTCTTCTGCTCTGGAGAAAGTAAGGGATTCAACGCCGCCGGCGGCATTTCGGTGTGTGTGCGTTGATGGAAGGTGAATGAAAAAAAAGATAATTGTTCGGTGAGCAAAGTTCGTACAAAAACCTACCGCGCAAAACTGGCAGGTTCAATGATTGAAAAAGAAAAAGATCAGTGAACGTGGATGTGTGCTCAAGTACACGAGCGTGAATGGCTATGACAAGTTTTTGATGGCGAACTACTTTTATGCATTTATGACAAATGAAAAACAACGATTGCGGAAAGAGAACACGAGAGCATTGAAACAATGGCATTATAAAAAAACAAAAGCTGGCATTTTTTCCCCCTCAAAAAAATAAAGAAAAGGACATCTATCTTCACAAAAAAAGTGAATTCACTAGAGAGCATTTTTGTATTTTATCATAATTATTTTCATGGTATATATATACCTCAGATTTGCAACGACAATAAAAGTAGAAATTGGGAAAACGCTATAAACACCAGAACTCTTCAAATTATACCTGCGGGGGGTTTGAATAATTTGTTCATACAATTTTTTAATTTCTTCTGTGGCTTTTTTTCAAGGCCAAAAAAATACATCAGGTCAAGCGCTGATCTAACAAATAAGCGAAGAAGAGAAAGAAAAAAGGCGGGAGCATAAAATTCTGAAACTTTCCTTTTAGTCCACGACTACCTTAATTCTGCACCACAACATACAAAAGAAAAGAAAATTTAAAATCATTTAGCACTCCATTTGCAACACAAACGCTCCAAAGTTACCTGGTCAACCGCGCTGCCTTTTTCCATGACGCTAGAAATGGAAGACTGCACCGGAATAAAGCAAGGACCATCACAAGAGCCTCCGTCGCGCCTTCGCTTGCGATTGAAGAGAAGGTCACGCCGTCGAACGGCCAGCTTCGCTTTGTCGGCATCATCTTTGGCGGCCGCAGAGAAGACAAGATCTCGACAAAGATAGGCGAGCTGGTCGAAATCGCGGCAAGACGCGCTGAAGCCCATCCACTGAATCGCCTCCGGAATGTCCGAGTTCAGCTGCTCATCGACAACAGCGGCTTTCTTTTCCACCAAAGATAGCTTCGACTCAGAAAGAGATTTTTGCTCCTGCGTCGTCTCAAACTTAGTTTCGAACTTTTGCACACAGGGATACGCACCGCTCCCACACAAAAGCAGAACTACGCGCGGATCGATAAGCGGTGCAATATCCACCGACGCTGGCGCGGTGCGGGGGTTCAGCGCGACGCACAAGGCACTGACGTCTGTTAACGGGGAAAAAAGAGCTCGATATTGCAGCTTGTGTGAAGCCCATCCTATTGATTGCGATGACCATTGCGAGGAGCGTAAAAACGCAGTCAACTCCTTTGCCTCACGCAGTCCCAGAAAATTCCCCACCATTAGAAAATTCCAAATTGCCAAAAAAAGAAAGAACCCCGAGTTCCACGAAAAATCGGTCTTGCCTAAACAAATGTAAATCTTGTGATCAGAGGTGACGCTTCGGCTTTCTTCCTCTTTTGCAAGAACGCAATTTGGCAACACGTTTGACACAAACTCGCGCGTCGCTGCCGCGATGCTGGCCGCCTCTTTCCCGTCAAGGTACGACCCGGATTGCGCAATATTTACTATTCTCCTAACGGCGTTCACGTAGCTTTGACGGTGATCGCCTTCCAGAAGAACCGGCACGTCCAACTCCAACGGCAAATGTGTGCTAAGGGGAACAGACGTTGCCGCATTCGTCCCGGCGCAATTTAATTGCTGAAAGATGCAGCGTCGGTCTTTGCATTTTGGGTACATAGACGTAAGCACCTGCACCGCTAACCCTTTCTTCTGCGGAGCCACGGCGGTGGAGGCGCTCGTGTACTCGTTCAGCAATTCCCACAACGACATGCACGACACCGTCGCCAGAGCGGAGCCATCAGCGTTGCTAACAGGAAGCTCACACCAGGCGTACTTCAAAAAATTACGATATGTGTGGCAAATGAAACTGTTCACGTCTTCTTCCGACGAGTGCGATGGGGAGGAAAGAAATTCATCTGCCTGGCAGATGCAAGCCTTGACCTCATTCTGAAGTTCCGTCATTGTTAAATTAATGATTTTTTTTACTAAAACGCTGCTGTTAAAGAAGTGGATAAAAGCAATTAAATGCAAGGTTATCGCAAAAATTGTGTAACCTTGCTCTCAGAGGCAGAGTGTTTATGTTTGAGAGCACAACGGGGAAAGTAGAAAATATCAGGGAGATGATAAAGAAAGTCCGTTGTCTTCGCAGCGCTGAAAAGCAACTACAATTGATGTCATTGTTTTAAATCTGCTTTCGAGGTAAAATTTTCGCCCCAATATCGTCTTATTAAATCGCTTTTTCGGAGTGATTTAAGGTTGTAGTAATTTTTTTTTTAGTGCTTTGTGACAAGCTTGACATTACAGGCAACTAAATAGCATTCCAAAATACACACTGTAACAGAAGAACTGTTTCACGTAAACGCAAAACAACCACAGCACATCGTAATTTTTGCTTCGCGCGCAAGCTCAGCTACTGTTATGCTATGGTCTAACGCAGCAAGAGGTAAAAAAAAAAGTGGACTTGTGGAGAGCATTTTTAGCTGTATTTCATAAAGTAGCCGCGCCGCCTATCAACAAAAAATAGCGCTCAGTGAGCACCAGTTTTCCTTTTCACAACGCGCAGATTCGCCAACAGCGTTAGAAAAGAACTCAGTGGGTTTTTACTGCCTTCGACAACCACGGCACCCTCCGTTCACCGTCACCCCACAGCTCGCAGCCGCAACTTCTCGAGATAGCCATCGTCCCTTCTTCCAACAACAACAACAACAACAACCCCCCCCCCCCTCCCTCCGGAGCTTTCTTTTTCCTCCATTTTTCGACCAACAAAACTCTTTTAAACTAATTGTTTTTCTACGAAAAAATACCGTGCGCGTTTTCGACAAAACGATTAACGATGTCAAAGGACCACAACAAATGTAAAAAAAAAAAATCTCTCAATTGTATAACAGAGCTTTTTAAGTAGCGCAGCATATTAAAAGGGAATAAAACACCCGTTTTAAATATTATGAGCCCTAGCACCCCGATCCCTAGAGCTATCCCAAAATGGCAGCATAACCTTGCGGCCTTTTTTATAAAGCCGGTAGTCTTCTCTAGCTTATTTAAACACCGATTCGTTGATGGTGCCGGCCGTGCTCTGGTATTGACCTCTATTACTAACTAAAATAGAAATCCAAAACTATTGCTCTGTCTGCTTTCAGTGTCCCTCAAAGGCCTTATTTTTTTTTTTTGATAAATGAAGCCTAAAAGGCGAACTCGGTAGTAAAGTCAAAGTCGAATACCAAGCTGAAGTGACCTGCAACAAGCTTCACAGTTAATCAGCTTCACAACGACGAATACTTTTAGGTTGCTCAAAAATTCTCCAGTATTGCAGCGGATTTATAATGTTTACCGTGCTATACTGGAACTGAAGGATATGAAAAACAATATTAACCCCGCTCCGAAACGATCTGCTTCAAGCACCCGCGTTTTCACCAACCGATAGGCCCCCCATTCCTTTCAGCCAAAAGCAGAACCAAGCATCAAATCACCTGAACTTAGTAGCAAGAGTTTAAGGACAGCTAGAGCTGCCACGCTAAATTTGCAATGATTGCGAAAAGCATCTTGCCATTCGTACGCAGGAGTTCTGTGAGTGCTCGCCCCTTGCGCGCGCCAGATGCGATTCCTGCTATTTTTCTCTTGAGCGAATAAGAAAAATCGGTAAATTTTTTATTTGCGAAAAATAAGTTGCGGTGAGAGAACATTGCAAAATCGAAAAGGGGAAAAGAAGATTAAGCGGGCTGAGAGAGGGGGAACGTTAGAGGTGCACAAGAAGCGGAGTGCCAACACTTTCTTTCTTAAGCTCGTTAATGCCAGAATTGTTTGACTACTCATAATGAGCACATAGGAGAACGCACCTAGTAGATCTTGGGTTGAAAAACCATTGAGGTCATTGAAAAACATTTTATTTTCTCCTGCACTTTAGGCAGCTGACCCTGCCTTTTTCAACTGCCCCTAGCCTTAGTATGGAAATGGGAAAGCAGCAGAAGCTGGGCTATTTTCTTTTCTCATTTAGTGAATCACTAAACAGGTCGTCAACATAAAGAAAACTGGCGACGCAAGCCTGTGACAGAAATGAATAGTTGGTTTCGTGCCTTCTCTTTGGTCACGTTTTAAAAGATCGACACAAAGGTACTCCTCTTAAAAAGAATGTGCAAAACTCTTTGGTATTGCCAGGCTTCCTTACGGCGTTTTAAGTTTTCTACCCTCTGTCCTTCTTGCAGTCTCTTGACTCTTACTTTTAAAAAAGCAAACAGAGAAACTCTCAAATCATATTTCAGACAAACCAAGAGGTTAATATAGCACTCTAAAGTTTAGCGACTATAAGCCCAGAGTTTGCTGTCCTTAAAAGTTTCTTTGATCTAGGCTTTCAGCATGTCACCTTACAAAAAGATAAGCACTTAAGTATCGACCACAAAACTGGAGTTTGCAAGGCAGCAATTCCCATGAGTAAAAGAAGAAGACGTGCCAAGTTAGAGATTTTTTTCTCGCCTAAATAGATATATAGAGAAGTGAGAGCTATTCACGATTTTATGAGGATAAGTTTCAATTTGACCCAGAGTGTTGCGGCCTGCGAATTCCCTTAGGTCAGTAGCTTGAAGTTGTATGCTGGATCCGCAGTAGTACACTTTTAAACTTAGCTAAACAATCCAATTGAACTTAAAGCTGCATTTAAAAAAATTGTTTTAGCAGAAAATAATTTTTCTGAGCGCCTCGAGCAACTACTAAACCTCAGTCACAACTAAAATTGGAGAGCACCAAAGCCCCAAACCACTGAATAGAGCGGCGGCAGCTGCTTTCATAGTTACTTCCCATTTTTAGGGCAGGTAGTTAGAAGCGTTTTCTTTTAAGAAAAAGCGTACGCTGAAGGACACTTGCAGCCATTAATTTAAAGCAGATCTTTTTTTTTAAGTTTTTGTGCATTATTGGAAAACAAACCAGAACACATCTTAACAAAACATTATAAAAACGGGGCGGTGATGGACAGCCTTTAAAAAGATTTCAAAAAAAAGTTCTGTGAGGGGAAAAAAAGACCATAAGCAGCGGCTAACTCCCTTATACCGGCAAGTGTGCTTTGTCAGTTTGTTCATGATACCCGCGTGAGATCGTGCACAACCGTGGCTTTTTTTGCTAAGCCGCACGACCTCGTCAAGTGCTATGTTTAGAAGCAAACGCTTTATAAGCTCCTTCAACTGAAAGGTTTTTTTTTCATGTGTACTATTTCTGCTATGGCACGGCTAACATTGCCTATTTACTGATCAATGTAAACACTTTTGTAACACGGAGATACTTGTTATCATGGGGTTGGTCTACTCTCGTTGCCTGCTTCAAGTCTCAGCAGCATGGTCTCCAAACTCCGACCTGTCCGCCGAGTCCTCATAAATGGCTTCTTCTGTTCAAAAAAAGAATAAAGTCTCCCCGAGAGCCTTTGCAATCAGGGAAACCAGCAATTTCAAACTTTCCACTAAGTGAGTTAGAGTTGTTGTTACCATACTGTGGCCGGTGTCGTCAACAATTTGCCAAACGTATTCTCTGGAGGGGACTACTAGCTTCGCTACAAAGGTCACCACACCTTGGAACTCCACCTTGGTACCACGTTGATGTAGTTTTCTTTGTCAGCGCCAGGCAGAGAATGAAAAAAAGAGTTGTTGCTAACAGAAACCGGCATGCGTCTTTAACGCTATTTAAATAGTCTCTCTCCGTTTAACGATTAGACAAAGTATTTCGGAGCCTTTGGCAACAGAATTTAAAGAGGAAGAATAAGAATGTTCACTCATGTTAGTTGCAAAGGTGCTTTGTTCTAAATGGGCCGCTTTTCTATTTCTTTGTTTCCCTTAAGGATTCCTTTTTTCTTTAATTTAAGGGAAAAAAAAATGCTAAGGTTTTGACGGGCAGTTGGCGCTCGTTGCTTTATTTAAATACTTCTTCAACTGACAAAAATGCCAGTGATCCCCGCGGCGCGCTGGAAAAAAAGCCTTGGGACCAAAGCCTTATATTTGGCGTGCTGCGCGCACAAAAAATATATAAAGAGTGCCTTTAAAGATAAGATAAAAGAAAGGCGTAGAATTACGTGGTTGTGTTGCATGATCCTCCTAAGATTGCTTGATGAATGGAAGCACAAAGTGAGCAAGTTTGGAAAACCATCCACATACATATCTCATCCTCTCAATAACAAAGTAAGTCTTTGCAGTTGGGTGCTCTCTAAGCCACAAAGAAATGTATTGTACGCCGGCGTACTCCTCAGATAAGGGGAACGCTGCTCAATTCTCTTTGCCGTAACAGGGCAGAGGCTATAAAAATGGTTTATAAGCTTACTGTTTCCTATGGTGAAAATAATGAAAAACGCTACCAATATTTTTATGAAAGAGTTGTTTCTGCATTGTTTACAGTACCTCGGTTTTCTTCTGCAAAGTTATTATAAAAGCTTCAGTTATATTAGTCTCTGCTCGCTCTGCTTTCAAAGCGATATATTTACTGCCTTCTGGAGCTTAACGCTATATATTTCAGCTTCCATTAGAGTTGAAAAATCAAAACGGCTCTACAAGAATGGCTCTTGCTGCCGCTACTGTGTTTGGTGTGTTGTCATGAGGATCAATGGAAGCGGAGTCGCGCGAGTACTGCGGGGGTGGGGAGACGGACACTAAATTGGATACATCTAGACATCTTTTTAACGCTGATCGCTCTCTTGCCACCGTGCGTTTTGTTTCTGTGCTATTCTTTTCGTTTCTCTTCGGCTTTTGACCGACCGGATAAACGATTTCACAAGGGTTTGCGTTTAACAATCCAACGTCGAAGAGATACCAATTCTGCAAATTCCGAAAGACTGCGGCAAAAAAACGAACAATTCTCATCATTGCAACGCTTTCTTTCGATCAGTGGGAAAAGAACCATCGCTCTTTTGAAAACTGACCCGAGGAACTCGTCAAAGAGTTTGTTACCACAGGGGTGTTAAAGTCATCCTTGCGGAAAGCAGCGAACTAAACTCGGTCAGGAGGCTCCTCATGACATGAAAGCCAAAATTTCACATTAATACAAAAAACAAGGGGGCTGTGTGATTGCACTTCTCTTTTCAAAGAAAACCTTTTTGAAAAGTCACTTTGATTTCGAGGTTGGCAAAAAAAAGAACAGAAGCGGGAGGGATGGGGGGGGGGGGTGAGGAAAGAGTGAGAGCTGTCGGTGTGAAGTCATGCGTCGGAATGCGCAGCAATTTATGAGAGCGGTGCGGTCCTTCGGGCATAAAAGAGTGCTCTCGTCGAACGACAAAAAGAGTCAAAAAGCGTAGTCGTTATCAAAAGGAGCGTTTGTATAGGTTACTGTCTGAAGCGTTTCATGAATTGGACGGGTAAATTGGCGAGCACCGGCACGTCTTTACAGACGTTGGCTCGCTTTTTGCGTTTGACTGTTGCTATTTCTTTTTGTAAAGCTTTTTTTTTTTTTGGGCGTGCAGCAATGGTAAAGGAAAAGACGGTACATGAAACGGAGTTGAGAAGGTTAGACAGTGCTTTTGCTGTAATATATATATATATATATTTTTTTAAATTAAATTTTTTTCTGCAGCTTGCTTAAACGCTCATTAGCGATGCGTTGCGGTGGCAATTACACATAGTTGTTTCAGTTTTGTAATAATGCAAATACTGTTACAAAATTAACGACGACTGGTAGCTAAAATAAGGCAAAGTAAACATGCAAAAGAAAAAAAACCCTAGCGGTTCTAAATACAGCAGTTTCTGATAAAACAATTTGCTGTGCTGTTGTTTGTTAGGCAAGTATGTTTTTTTTTGTTGTTGGTCAAAACGTAAACTGTTCTCCATTTGATGCTTGTTATTGAATGTTTATTTGGTGACTTAAAAAAAAGTCTTTTTTTTATTTTTATTAACATTCGCAATAAATGTGTCAATTCCTTAAATGTCTTCTCTCACTATTCTGCTTTCCCCTTTTTGCTTCACCGTAAAAAAAAAAAAAAATTGTTGCCGACGCTTTTAGTAATAATACCACTAAATAATTGTCTCGCCTTGTAAACTCGGTGTTGAATTTTCTACATTACTCGGAAAAGAAAGAAAAAAAAAAAGAACACGAAGAAGCAGTTGAAAAGATGTCCGTGTCAAATAAGCAGACGGTGCGCGTGACGTACATCTGGCTGGCTGGCAAAGATGCGCATCACGACATTCGCAGCAAGGACCGCACCATGTACCTGCCTCAGGCGGACATGAAGAAGCACCCGAAGGAGCTGCTCGCCGATGGCATTTTCCCGGTCTGGAATTTTGACGGCTCTTCCACCGGTCAGGCGAAAGGACTGGACACGGAAATTCTGCTGAAGCCTGTCAACGCGTTCCCGTGCTGCCTGCCGCGCGCCTCCACGACGATTCCGTGGATTCTGGTTCTCGCGGAATGCTACCTTCCTAGCGGTGAGCCGACGCCCGACAATTCTCGCGCGACTGCCCGTCAGGCGTTTGAGCAGTGCCCGGAGGAGCACCCGTGGTTTGGTCTGGAGCAGGAGTATTTTATTACAACGCGCGACGGTCGCCCTTACGGATGGCCTGAGCATGGCTTCCCGGCCCCTCAGGGCCCGTACTACTGCAGCACTGGCAGCCAGGTTGCCTACGGCCGCAAGTACTGCGACCAGCACTACGAGATTTGCCTGCAGATGGGCCTGAACGTTTCGGGAACGAACGGCGAGGTCACCCCTGGACAGTGGGAGTTCCAGGTTGGTCCGTGCGAGGGTCTGGAGATGGGCGATCAGCTGACGGTCGCACGCTGGGTTCTTCTTCGCCTTCTTGAGCAGGAAGGCCTGGATGTTGACTACCGCGCCAAGCCGATCCACGGCGACTGGAACGGCAGCGGGCTGCACTCTAACTTCTCGACGGAGTCCACGCGCGCTGAGAATGGCCTTGACGTTATTCACCAGTACATTGAGCGTCTGCGCAAGACTGTTAGGCAGGACATCGTGTTCTACGGCGCCGAGAACAATGAGCGCCTGACCGGAAAGCACGAGACTTCGAAGGCCTCGGAGTTCAGCTCTGGTGTGGGCACCCGCGGCACGTCCATTCGCATTCCTAACGCGGTTGCAAGCGAGCGCAAGGGTTACATGGAGGATCGCCGTCCCGCTGGCGACGCGGACCCGTACTTGGTCACTTCCCGTCTTTTCGCGTCGTGCATGGGCTTGGAGGCGCCGTCTCTCGACTTGGCTTCGCCGACGCACGAGAAGGAGTGGATGCGCCGCGCCTTCGAGTAAAAAAAAGAAACCTAATTAACTCTTAACGAAAGATTTTTCTATTATTATTAATGTCCCGCTGTTTTTAACTCAATTCAAATTGTTTTTCCAGGCGTGTTTAAATCCGGCGGCGTGATCATTTGTTGTTTTCCTGATGACACGCTGTATTATTCACATCTGGTTTCCGAACGAGCAAAGCGGAGGGAAAATAAGTTTTAAATCTGTCAGTAACGGAGCTTTCTTATAATTAGGTTTGCTGTGTAAGCAGTATCGAAGGCAAGGCTCGGACCTTGTTCATCAAAAGAAGACGCGGATTTTTTTCCTAGAAAAAAGTATCAAAAAGTCTCCTTTCAAATGTCTCTTATTTTTTCTTTTTTTTTTCTGGTAAAAAAAATTTAATATGTAATCTGTTTAATTTTTGTTTCCTTGTTCAACACTTTTGAACATCGTCAGTGGAGCTGAACAAGCTTTTTTGGTTGAAGGAACAAAAATTATGCGATTATCTTTTCATTGAACAATACACACCTACAAAATTTAAGTGTGATATTACCATTATAAAGTAAGAGGTCCCGTCGATAGTGACTCTTCTTAACCTTGTTTAGGCGTGAAAAGAAAACTAATAATAACTATTTTGCTTGAAATGACAAAAAAAAAAGGTAGTGTACCAAATTTGCGAGTAGAAAGAAAAAAGGATCACGCTGCACCGCACACCCGGAAAATTCGACTCTTGCAAAATTGCGCATGGACTAAGTCATCTCTTGGCAAGGACCTTTTGTGCGAGCGCGAAATTAATGATTTGCGTGATAAACAAGCTTTTCGTTGTTAATTTGCGCTGTGCCTATTTCTCTAAGAAAAAAAAAGGATGCTTACTTAAATACAATGAAGAGAAAACTATGCTCATTTATTTTAGTTTTAAAATCACGCAAATATTGTAGCGATTTAAACAATTTAATTGTTCTCCTCTTTTCCCTCTTTTTTTCTCACTGACCAAATTGAACCTATACAAATTAATTTTCATTTCTTCTTTGGAAAACAATTTAACAGGCTTTTTGCATTTGCTGGTAATGTCATCGCAGAAACCCAAGCGGACGGACAAATTTCAAAAGCGGTGGCGTAAGAAAAAGAGTTTGTACGATGCCTATCTTGCTGACTCCGGTAACAGCGGCGATTCATCCGACGATGAAATCGAGGGTGCCACTTTCGAGCGCGAGGAGTACAATGTTGGCATGGACGTCAACATTCTTATTCAGCAGACGGTGCAGAACATTGTGCAAAGTGTTTGCCTTGAAGACCCGGAAGATGCAGGAACGTTTGGCGACCACGAGTTAATTTGCTTTGCCGCTGCCGTGAAGCACAACAGCTCAATTTTGTCTCTGCAAATTCGTTATTTAGATGTATCCGACACCTCATTAATCCCGCTTTGCAAAGCACTAGAGCAGCATCCGAGTCTCCGCGCTATTGACCTCTCCGGGACTCGCGGCGGCGAGGGAACGAGCAAGGCGTTGAGAAAGCTTGTGTGCACCAACCCAAAAATTATTTTTCTTCGCCTTGAAGACACGATTGTCAATCCAAAAGACGCGGTCGTGATAGAAAAGGCAACGCGCTTCAACGCAATGGCTTGTCCTGATCCCAACAACAATCCTTTTCACCTTGGCTTGCTGCGCCGAATTAGCGCCATGGAGGAGAAAGAACTTAAATTTGTGGAGGAGTTGCAGGCGCGTCCATGGCTGTCTGGTGACAGCGGCTCCGCTAGCGCAGGCGCGAACCAAAAGAAAAGCAAAAAAGTGAAGCTCAGTACAGCGGCCTCGTCACACATTGGTGGGGAAATATGTGCGCAGTTTATCCAAGGCAAATGTTTGTACGGATCGCGATGCAAGTATATCCATCCGGAGCGGACAGTTGCCCTTCGCAATGTGGTCACATCAAGTCTCTATCATCAGGCCGAACAGAGCGAGGGCGCGGACTTCAGCTCCACTGTGTTCTCCACGGCAACGTCCTCGCGTCAGAGGCTGCAAAGCCGTCTTCGACCTCCGCGCTTTGCTCTTAAAAAAGCCCAGACACCCGCCGTCATTTCAGTTTCCACGGAAAGCGGTAGTGCAGAGGATGAGGATGAGGAGGTGGCGCCTTCGCCAGCTGCACCTAACTTATGGTGGGTTCTTAGTGGAACAGTCTTGCTTTGCTGCGCGTCGATAGTAGCCGCGTTGTAAGAAAAAAATAAAAACCAATAAAAAATAATTGTAGTACTTAATAGATGTGTCAGCGCATGCTCGCTGCCGCATCATGATTCTTCAAAGCACTTGCATCTTAATTTGCGAGTCGTCCGGGCTTGAGATAAAGAAATCGTTTCCGTTTTTCTTTCTTGAGTTCTATGCGACAATTGTCATCACCTCTTGTAGTCTTTTTGGACTAACATCACTATTTGGCGGTTTGTACCGAAGGCCCAATCCACTTTTTTTAAAATGCTGTATCTTTGCCTCTTCTCACCTCCTTATTCTTTTTTTTTTTTACCGCTGTTACTTGTCGTGACGGATGTGCAACGTCAAACCATAATATTCAGAGAGGATTTGGAGCGAAAGCGAAAGTAATTTGCGGGTTTCACGTGCGTCTGTTACGTGCTGTACGCGCGCGATGCTTCAATAGTAGTGTAGCGTTTTTTGCGTGCTTGCAAATTTGCGTTGTGGTTCTAGGCAAGGTGTTCACGGTGACGACCAGACCTTCTCTGTGACTGGCGCGTTTGAGTATGAACTCCTAGATACACTTCTTGATTGTTCGGTACTTGCCTCTGCTTTTGGATTTTTGCATGATGTAGGTGCGCACGGTGACTAACAGCTGTTCCATAGTTGTCTTGTTTGAGTATGTGCACCGAGATTCACACTTTGGCCTTCTTGCCGAGGCGTACGTTTTTG
Organism: Crithidia thermophila; assembly: GCA_030849055.1. Taxonomy (NCBI): domain Eukaryota; phylum Euglenozoa; class Kinetoplastea; order Trypanosomatida; family Trypanosomatidae; genus Crithidia; species Crithidia thermophila. The sequence goes on from JASAOP010002772.1 coordinate 83,643, forward strand.
GGCATGCCTGTGTATGTCTGTGCGCCTTGTCTTTTATGATTCTTTCTGTTTGGTATTTTCGAAGTGTCGCCGTTGATGATTTCTTCTTTTGCCAAAAAAAAGTGCAATTGCAAGAACGGACAACGAGAGCAAGAATCTTAAAAGCCCTTTTTCCGTTTTTATCAGATGTTGGTCAGCTTTCTTCCATTTGATTATCTCCCTTTTCTCTTCAGCCGCGAGCGAATGGTCCAATAAACGTGCTGCAGCGGCCAATGCTGCTGCTGGCTTGAGCAAATATTTAATTTTCAAAAGCTTTTTGTTTTAAAAAATGAGTGACTGTTTGCTTATTCTTAATTTCCATTTCAGCAATTCTTTCCACTTCTCTTCCACTATGAACAGTATTTGTTCTTTCATTCTTTCTTCGCCTCCGCTATAGTTTCTTTCTCCCTTTTCCTTTTAGGTAGGCTGTGCTGGAAGCGCCAGCCTGAGCCAGCTTCAGCGTCGTATCGCAATTTTAAAGTCGAAATAGCATCCAAAAAAAAAAGGAAAAACAAAGGGCACGCACTGTGGCGTGCAGTGTTTGCGTTCGAGCTCAGCAGCGTTACCTATGGCTCATCGAACGACCTCGTCAGCTTTCCGGAAGCTCTGCGACCCCGCATGGCTGCAGGTACGGTTCCCTTCCTCCCCGGAAGCTGACATGTGTGGGCTGGAAGTCGTGAGCGGCCAGTGTTGTGCCCGGGGAATGGCACGCGAAGAGGAGTTTCTGCAGCTTGTCTCATCTTCGTTCCACCAAACGCTTCGGAATATGCTCCCATACCCCGCGGCTTTTGAAGTTTCGGCATCATCTCCAGGTGGCATGTGGTTCTGGGAGACGTATCGGCACGCTCTATTTGGTGAGAACGTGATAGTTGATTTGGGCGGCACGGGGATGTCTCTTGCCGAGGACAGCATGATGTGTCAATCAGACCTGCGCGCCAAGTTGTGTGGCGAGTTTGTAGCCCATTCTCCGCGATCGTTTGAGCTGTTCTCGCATGCCACTTCAAAGCTGGAGGTGGTGTACGCGCTGTCACTTGCCGTCTCCGTCCACGTGGCAAAGCTCCCCGTGCTGGAGCGCTCTCAAGGTCCTCAGGCTATAGTCCTTTGCGCAACCTTTTCCCAATGCGCAGACTTTACCGCAGCTCTCAGGCAGTTCTGCTCCTCACTTCATCTCGTAGTGCACAACCTCTTCGATCCGTATCCCGCTCTTTCCGGCGAGAAGCTATCTGACATTGTCGTCGGCACCCCACCGCTATGGGAGTCTGTGTCGCAGCTGGTCGGCGCCGGTGCTTCCACAATCGCCACTGACGTGGTGGCGCACTCCGGCGGGCTGGAGGATCTGCTACTGGACTTGCGAGACGATGGTCAACTGCCCCCAACCTACCTGTTGAATCGCTGGCGCCCATACAGACTGACGAACGTTGCGCAGCTCGTCCTGTTTGACGTGGAGCTCCACGTGAACATGGGCTACGGGTCAGTTCTGCAGCACATTCTGCAGTCAAGTGCTTTTCCTACAGGTCGTATTCAAGCCGGCGGAGGTACCCCCACGGGAAGTCGACTCCCGCTCTTTTGCCAGCAGTACGTCGTGGTAGGCGGCGACAGATTTTGCAATGACATCAGCGCAGTAGAACGTCTGTTGGCGTTGGTGCGCGAGAGCGGATGCGTGCCCGCCAACATTGGGACGGCTGAGATCGCTGTCTCGCTGAGTATTCCGCTGTCGGCCGCAGGCGTAAGACATAAACGGCAGCGAAGTGAGGACGATGCAGGCGATGACAACAGCATGGGAGAGCAGCTTTCCGATGCTGTGGAAGGCGAGAGTAGACCCAGCTACATCGCCGGCGCGGCGTCTCCTAGCAGCGAGTGTGAGTCGTTTTCAACGCAAGGCGATGACATCAAAGGGTTGCTGATCCGCAATGCGCTTTCTCACGGTCGTCTCCTGACCGACTTTGGGGCCCTCACTGACTTGAAGCATCGTTTAATTACGGAGGCGGAGCACTTCTGGTCGAGCTTCGAAAGCAACGATGACGCACGACGCGATGCGATCGGCATTGATAAAGGGACGGATGTTGTCGGGTGTGAGAAAAAGCCGTGCTCGTCAACAGACACCACGAAAGCCGTCGTCAACTTCATTCAATTCGATCTTGCTTTGCTATGCACAAGGGCAGACAATCGCCAGCGTGGCGCAGTCGGCATCGGCGCTAGGTCGGTAGGACAAGCGACGTACCGGGCGCAGGAGATCGGCGTGTGGGTGCGTCCTTCTGCGCGGTCTGCGAGTACGTACTCCTCCCGCGAGGCGCTGTTGTTTAAGCACTTGTTTGACGTCGTGAACGGCGATCTTTTCGACGGCAGTGTTGTTCAGTGTTTCCTCGCGGAGGACGCCGCTCTCCACCCTTTTACGATCCGCTCCTTGCCACCCAACACGGTGCGCGCCACTCACCTAGCTTTGAACACCATGTTCTCTTATGGCGAAGACGGACTGCAGCCGCATCTAGTGGAGATAGAGCGGAAGTCGGACGGGCTGGCCACGTCGGCTGCGACAGAGCGTGCAAAAATGCGTTGCAACGTTGCGGCTGCAAGCGACAAGAGAGCGACGACGCGGCGCCACACCGACACAGAGGTGCCCCCGACATTGTTTCTCTCCGCGAGCAGTTTTCCCACAGCCCGTGCATCGCATCAATCAGCTCTCCAACCTGTGCCCCTCGACATTGGAACTGTTGTGGTGCTGCGACATCTGCTGCTGACACGTGACGAGGCATGTGGACGAGCCACCGCAGTGGTGGGTGACACAACCGATGCCCCGAAACCCTTTGTGCAGCGCGTTGTCGAAGACTGTTGTCAATATGGGCGTGTACTCTCCTACCATGTACACGAGGACCCATTAGTCTTACCAGCGGACTCATCTGAGGCCACGCAAGATGCACACAATAGCGTTTGTGACTTTTCGCCAGAACAACAGCCCAACATGGACTCAAAGGCCTCCTTTTTGGGCACTCACAAAACAGTTGTCTCTATTTTTGTAGAGTTCACCACCCCCGACTCAGCCATGGAGGCGACACGACAATTTGCGCAACGGTTCGCATTGCAGGCGGCGCAAATGAAGGACTTTGCGGCGCACTGTCCGAGGGTGCGTCTCTTCCGCAACACTGTCTACTATCAAGGTGTTTCGCAAGACACCGGGCGAGCAGAATCTTTCGGATCGGGCGACTCTGATGAGAACGATGACGGAGACAGCCTTTTCTCAGATTTGATCCCGGAATCGCTTTTGGCTGAATGAACGCTTATCAACATTCTGGCCGAACGCCGAAAACAGCACAATACAAGTACAGCACTTGATCTTTCACGATAAAAACAATGAAAGTAAAACAAATTCGCGTGCTCACAACATTTTGAAACTTCGATTCACAGCAGCACTGCATCAGCGGTGAATAATAATTTAGTAACGTCAACCTCCTAACCGTGAAGAAACTGTTTTAAGGTAACGGCATCAGCTCCACGAAAGCAAAGAGAATTTGGCACACGTCGCGAGACTGTTTACTCCGACTTTCCCGTTCTCATCCTTAAAAGCTAAAAAAGTTCGCAATTGTAAGGACTTCTTCGCTAAGAGGCCAAAAAAGACAGTCAAAGCCGCGGCCTTCTTTTGCCACTTTTATACAATGAGCAACATAATATATATGCCTTTGCCTCCTTTCTCGCCCCACACCCATCCTGCCCTCTTGCGCTCTCCCCTTCTTCCTCCCTCCCCCCTA